>WAAG01016088.1:0-23970 GCA_013390105.1 Tichodroma muraria | reverse complement strand
AAAAAAAAAAAAAAAAGAAGGTAACTGTAACCAGAAACATCTAAATATTACCTCCTTTCTTTACCTCACTCCATCTGAATTGATGCCGCCTCACAACAGAGAAGACAGAATCAAACCCCTCCTTCTGGATCAGATCTGCCACTTTTATAAGGTCACTGGGATGTAAACAGGGAGATGTTGCTTGAATATTTCCTACAATATCAACCTCTAAAGAAAAACAAAGATACATTTATGAAACAATTCATGTCTTTAGTAACATAACTGCAAAGTGTGGTATGAGTAGGTACCACACACAAAAAAAAAAGGAGAATCTTTCTAGCTTTTGTTTACTCTATGCTTTACTTATTTTTCTAAATAATAAGTGCATCATCCTTCTGGGGCTACAATATAAAAGCTCAGCATATTTCATCCCTGATTTACCATGATGATGATTGAGAAACTCTGTGATGGCTTCTAGAGAAGTTGAGGAGTCTTGAGAGACTTCAGGGCTTCGGCGATGGACCTGAGCACCAAACTGCTTTGCAACCTTCTCAATCTCATCGTGGTCTGTGGAAACCCATATGCTGTTGGCAGACAGTGACAGAAATTAATATAAAGAGTAAATCTCACCATTGTTGACTTGCCTGTTGTAACTTAACCTGAAAAAAAAAAAAAATCCCAGCTTATTTATGTCTGTACCTTGCAATGAAAGGAACTGGTTCTTGTATTTGTGTTAATAAAACTATCCCAGTCAGTCCAACAAGCAGCTTTTAACAATGGAGATAAAACATTCACCAGAGTGTAAAATCTGAATCTTGAGTTGCATTCCATGCAGGAAGCTTAAGCAACATAAAATTTAGAAGTGTTACCAAAAAAATCCAGTGTCAGCACAAAGAATTTGTTAGGCATGTTAACAGATCAATGAATTGTGAATGGGTTGGATGTGGCACTCAGAACCATGAGTTTAGTTTACAACAAGTAAAACTGCCACAAAGTTAAAAGATTAGCTTATGCTGCAAGTGTGTTAAAATGTGTTAATTGGGCTCCATACAATCCCAGAGAAGGAGCTGTTCAAGTTCTGTATGTTCTGGCACAGAAAACTTCCAGTACTGGTAAAGCAAGATTGCAATCGTTCAGGGAAAATAAACATTTACAAAAGGAAGGGCTAATTCTGAGTATCATGTGATGACAAACACTGAGCAACTGTGAAGCCACTGCTGTCATCGTTGTGACAAAAAGGCATGGGAGGTGTAAAAACTAAAGCTATGAAAAGTCACCCTTCCTCTCTCAGCAATGCTGGCATTCTCAATGCACTGTCCACAGCAAATGGTGCTGCAGTCACATTTCTTCCCCCAAAGACATTGTGGGATCATCAGAAGAAAAATGTGTGACAGCAACAGCAATGTCAAGTCACACCCATGAGAACAAACACACAGGAGGTGTTTCCCAGAAACTGTTTTGGTATGGTGAACTTTAAAATAGACTCCTCATTCAACTACAAGAGTTTTGTTGAGTAACAGGTACCCTGCACAGCTGTTCCAAAGGTGACCAGGCAAACCTGGTGCATGTCCACCTACCACACCTGCCAGGCCTCAAAGTCAGGCTGCACAACCCTGACTGGCTTCCTGTTGGGAAAATTCAGATGCCAAACAGAAGCCACAGCAGGTCATTCAGCAATACAGACTCACAATCATCAGGAAATTATCCATAACCTCGGTCAGAAGTGTTCTTGTTTGTTTCTTTATTAAAAATAAAATAGAGTGCTGCATCCTCTACTTTTCAGATACAGCAAGAAATGTTTTCCAGGCTAGATAATGACAGAGCAGCTATGAGATGCAGAGCGCTCTGGATCTAGCTGGGCTACATTTCTCCTTGACTTGCTCTGAGCATTATGAAGAAAGTTTGCACTGGGAACCTGCCCCTAAGTGTGTTACACACCGAGCACATCCTAACCATGGCTTTAATTATCAGCAAATGTGTAGGAAATCCTCAGTCTTGCTCCTGCAGAAAAATCTGTAATGCCTCTATTCTCAACACCAACAATACACGTGTTTCTATCCAGTTCTAATTATTGGTACCGAAGTTTCACGCACTTGGCCACAAACTGAGCTTCTCTTCTGTGTCACATGGGCACATAAGATTATTTCCTTCAACTTGAAATTTGAGTGAGACTGTTTCTGATGTGCTGTGTCCAGCTGTGTGCTCCCTGATACCAAAAAGGAAAACGGCAGCAAGCTCAGCAGGAGCCAGCACGATGACTGGGACTGGGAGCACACACATGCCAGGAGATGCTGAAAGAGACATCTCAGCAAGGAAGTGATTTCACTGCTGTCCTCACTGCTGGGCAGCTAGAGAGAAAATAAGGAAGATTTTTCTGGGTGAGTGCAGGGAAAGGACCAGAAGGGCTGTGGGGTCTCCATCTTTGGAGATCCCAAGTTCAGTGCACGCTGTCCTGAGTACCCAGCTGACCACGAACCAAAGTCATCCCGTGCTTCAGCAGTTCACAGGACATCATCTCCAGCCTGGCAGTCTCATTTAATGCAGATGTCTTAATAAAGTAAACCCATCGATACTTACTGGCAAACATCACCATATAGTAGCCACCCAACCATGCATCACAACAACTTTAGTCTCAAATTACTGTGTTGTAAGACTTTAATTCCTTCATTCCTCTGCTGCTCACCCTCAGCAGGAAGGGACAGCTGAGTTCTTGACGGGGTGCTTGCCTTGCCTGACCCTGAACCTGTTGCCACAGTAACTGCACCCCCTTGTCTTAAGTGAGGATCAATCCTGCCTCATTGGCAGAGTCACAGCATGGGTCAGGCTGGAAGGGACCACAGCGGGTCATCTGGTCCCACCTCCCTGCTCCAGCAGGGTCACCTGGAGCAGGTTGCACAGGATTCCATCCAAGCAGCTTTTGAGTATCTCCACCGAGGGAGACTCCACACCCTCTCAGGGCAGCCTGTTCCAGTAAAGAAGTTCTTCCTTATGTCCAAGCGGAACTTCCCGGACATTAGCTCCTGCCCAGTTCCTGACGTTTCTCCTGTCCCATCGCTGGGGCCTCCGGAGCAGAGCCTGGTCCCTGCTCTGAGCCCTCCCTGCAGACACTGACAGTCATCCCTAAGGCCCTCTTGACGAAACGGCGGCTTCCTCCAACACCTCCCCACGCCAGGGCCCTCGGCAAGTCCATACCGAACCAGAACCCCCCAGCACGTCCATCCCGAACCAGAACCCGCCAGGGGAAAGGAGGCGGCGCATGCGCACCTGTGGAAGACGCCGGCGTCGATGGCGGCGCGCAGCACCCAGCCGATGAGCGGCACCCCTGCCAGCAGCTTGATGTTCTTTAGCGGGATTCCCTTGCTGCCGCCCCGCGCCAGCACCAGCGCGGCCAGGTGGGGCTGCAGCCGCCCCTCGCCCGCATCCATGATCGTGTCCCTGTCCCTGTCCCGCTCCGGTCCTCTCCCGCCGCACCCTGCCACGCAGCCGGGCCGCCTTCTCCCCGGCATGCCGGGAAATGTAGTCCTGCGCTGCCGCGCATGCGTGTGGGGAGAGCGGCGGGGCGACGCCGCGGGGACAGCGAGGGACGCGCCGTGTGGGGGGCTCGAGGAGGAGTTCGGCGATCATCCGCCCTCTGGGGAGGAGAGGGTGCTCTTTTGGCACAAAGTGGCCCGCAAAGCCAGGTCTTCGTGCCTGCTTTCACGGCAGGATGGACGGACGGACGGACGGACGGACGGACGGATGGATGGATGGATGGATGGATGGATGGATGGATGGATGGATGGATGGATGGATGGATGGATGGATGGACCGACCTATGTGGTGTTCATCTCTTCAGTCTAGAGAAGACTGAGAGGGAATCTCATTAATGCATGTAAATATCTCAAAGGGTGCCAAGAGGATGGTGCCAGACTTTCCAGTGACCGGACAAGGAGCAGTGGCCATAANTGACAGGACAAGGAGCAGTGGCCATAAAATAAACACAAGAAGCTCAACATGAGGAAGAATTTCTGTAGACTGAGGGTGGCAGAGCCCTGGAACAGCTGCCCAGGGAGGGCCTGGAGTCTCCCTCTCGGTAGACATTCCAACCCCACCTGGACACGCTCCTGTGTCACCTGCTCCAGGTGACCCTGCGTGGGCAGGGGGTTGGACAGGGTGATCTCCAGAGGTCACCGTGACGATTCCGTGGCTCTGCAGCTCTTCGTGGCCGCTAGCAGGACGTGGCTGCCATCCTGCGGGCACGCAGGACACGGCTGTAAGGGAGGAGCTAAACCCCGGCCGCCGGGAGCTGAGCGCGCTGCCCAAGCCCAGGCGCCGCGCCAAACAATTCCAGGTTTTCTTCCGACCCCACGTTCCAGCGGTTTCTCCAGCGTCATTCCCTTCCCTCTTGAGCAGCCCCGGCAGAGGGCAGAGCAGCCACACGGAGCCTCGTGGTGGGAAGGGGAGCTGGAATGCGTTCCTTGCTTCTCCTTTCCACTTCCTAAAAATGTGTTAAAGCATAAAACCACACGGTGTTACTATTCCAGCTGTCTAGAAACCCAATGGGCAAAAATAAAGTAATCCACTGCTGACATAAGGCTGCACGTGAATTTAGGGTTTAATATAGTTTAGAGAGTGGAAAGTAGAGGCTGTTGAAGAAGTCTCAAAGTCACTCCCGGAGACTCAGGATCTCAGTCCTGTGTCAGTCCATAGTGAAAACGTGCCACATGTGGGTTACTGATGTCCTCCAGTCATTCAAGGTGTTGTGGAACAGAAGGACCTTATCTATCACTGCCAAACTTATATTCCCACTTATATTCATCAGTAGGCAAGCATTTAAGAAAAATATTCATAATGGGAGTTGTTTGTTCTTTCTGAAGTGTTCCAGGAGACCCAGCAGAAACAGAGAGCTTGCTCTTCTACTCTGCAGATCAAGGCAGCACCGTTCAGGCCTCTATTTTTTAATAAGATGAAATTAGTAGCTGTAAGGTTCTGAGGAGTGTGATTCCTGCAGGTCCCTTTCCATGTACTTATTTTTAATTGTTTTTGCCTCTGCCACATCCAACCTCCCACACATTTAGCCCTATGCTTCTGTCAGAGTTTGCTGTGCCCACAACAGACCAAGCAGGAGAAAAACTCCAAGATTTTTGAGTCCAAACTTTGACTGAACAACACCACATCAATGAGACAGTGGCACTAAGTACCATATCCAGTGGTTTCTTGACCCCACCGCCTGCCTGGAGAGTCCATTCTTGTCCACAGTGAGGAAATGAAAACCACCTGTAATTTGGTTCACCACACTGAAAATTTTATGATTTATCAATAATAAAACTTCAGTTACATAGTACAGTTCAGTTCTATTCTCACAGTCTAGCAATATCCCAAGCAGGGAACTGAGTCTGGGTTCAACTTCCATTTACAGGGGAAAGAAATGACATTAGGACATCTGGCACACATCATAGGTGCCATACTGTATGGGGTTCAGATAGTAAGAATATTTTTACAGGTCTGTGAATAATTAAAACTGATTTAATTTTTTTTCCTCTTCATATGAAAAACAATTCTGTCACACACAGGGCTGAAACAGTCCTCAAACAAGCATCTTAAATACTTCTGTCCTTTTTCATAGACATGTATGTAACCGAGTCCTAAAGACTATCAGTGATGTTAACTGGATAACCTGTCGAGGCAATATAGAGATTTGTATGATAGCAAAGATTTTCCTAATCTTTGCTAAATCTTCTTTTCTGTAATATGAGTCCATTCATTCCTGTCTTATCCAAAACACATCTGGAGATTAGATTCAGCAGGCATGTGCCTATTTGAAAACAGGCCCCATCTCAGCTCGGATTTTTCCTTTTCAGGATCGGAGCTGTGAGTTCAGTCTTCTGGTTCTGATCTTCCAGACTTCCCATCATCACTGTCATTCTCCTCTGGGCTGCTTATAATGCAGTGCTCAGAATTAAACAAGATATTGCAAGGGAGTGAAGCAGAAGGATTACTGCTTCACATACCTCATTTAGACACCTCTATAATTTACCTTTTCTTGCGCAACATTGACATAATTCAGCCACTGGCTTGCTTTGACCTAAGGTTTGTTTCTGCGAGAGCTGGGGCATAGCCAGATACTTCCAACCCTCTGCCTCTGGCTATGTGTGCCCCAAGGAAGTTTCCTGCAGTCATTCCTGCAGCAACCGTCCCTGTCCCCACACTTAAATCATTTAATGAAAACCACATTCCTGTAGTTTATTTATGTGAAAGCTATTGAGAGTTTCACTGAGCTTATGATATAGGGTATCTATCTGTTCTACCTCCTCCTAGTCACAGGCCTGGATTTGTAGGTTGAAATTATACTGGTTTGACTCATTCTCTGTAGATTTCTATTGACTATCAATTGCTTTATTTTATTATTGCTTTATTTGGTGCTCACCAAAACTTTTTGATTATTTATTCCAGCTTTTTTTCCTAGGATCAAGTATTGGACTAATGGTTCAAATGCATCTTTATCAATATTTTAGTTCAGATCAAGAGTGTATTTTTGAACTGAATCTCCAGCTACCTAAACTGTTTCTGTGTGGCACTACTTGCCAGAGCAGACAGAGGGGATAGTCTCCAGGCCTTTCCTTTCTCCCTGTTTTTAACCCAGGGAACATTTTATGCTTTCTGGTCTCAGTAACTCTGCCTGGTTCAGAGGGTTCATCAGCTGCCTGCTCCAGTATTCAAAGATGAAAATCAGCTCTGAGCTCCTAACTCCTTTCTCTGTGTTTGTACTGACATCTTGCTCCTGGAGGGACTGTGTGGGTCACAGCACTCAGGGAGACAAGAATTTGCTATTCAATAACAGAGAAGTGGAGAACAGAAGAAAGAATATAATGCTTTCCACATCTTTGAACATGTATCCTGGTTTAGGGCATCATGAAAGTGGCCTGCAGACACAGGTTTCCCAGTATGGAGGAAGGGGTTTCAGCTCCTCCATCACCACCAGCTAGTGCAGCACTCCTTCCCACATCCCATGGTGTGGACAAGGTCTTGGAACTGCACAGCTTCCCTTCCCCTCACTAATATCCCCATCCTGTCATTCCTGACTGTCCCTGAACAGGAAGAGCCAAACTGGATCATTTCAAGGAAATGCTGGTATAGAAGTAAAATTAGTGGGAATAAATCTATTTTGAAAATATGTTCCATGCCATATGACTCCATTGGGAGTAGTAAAATCTGTGTGTTTCCTTTCTGGCCACCACTCAGTTGCTGTAAACTCTCAGATTATTGTTTTTCTGAAGAATGAAGTCCATTCATTTGTGTCCATATGTAAGAGCAAAAGGACAAACCCAGAGGTGTTCAGTAGGTGTGTGCTGAGCTGTTAATGCTCAGAGGTTGTAACCTAACTACCAGGGAGCACATCATGGAACTTAGCTGATTAATTAGAGAAATTTTCTGCAGTGTGGGGCTGCTCTTAACATATATCAGGCATGGCTGAACAAAAAACCTCTCAGTAATGATTGCTGGGGTCTATTTTCACACCAACACCCTCTGAACTGCCTGACATGGGATTACCCTGCCCTTCCAAATTGCCAGTCTTGAGATCTGCTCTGCCCTTTCTGACATCCACACTTTGTGTTGTGAAAAGACAAGAAAAGCATGTCACAGCGGTTCTCTGAAGCTCACACTGGAGCCTTGTGGAGTGTGGGTCAAAGCCAAATGCATTAAAAAAAACCAATGGCCAAACTGCTGTTGGCCCAGCTGGGTCTGGGATTTAATTATGTGTGTGTGGAGTCTAATCCAGGCTCCATAGGTAGCAGTGCAGGTGGGCCCAGCTGCAGGATCGTGTCTTTTCCTAGGACATACCTAATTTAATGAATACTACGGAAACAGGTAAGAAAGGTTCAATGGAAGCATGTAGTGGGGACTTCTGGGATACATTTTCTGGGTGAACTGGGATATGCTCTTTCTAGGTCTCTCTGCAGCAACAGAAAGTTCAGAATTCCAAATCCCCTTGTCTGAATCATGGATAGCTCCACTGAAATCCCTGCAGTTGTGCTGAAGTAAACCAGTGGAAAGGAAACAGGGAATGGGCCTGGTAAAATCTATCAAGTTACCCATTCCTGTTATTGGAAGCTTCGTGCAGGTCTTGGGCTAATACATCTTGTCCGTATGTGAGAGATGAATAAATGTTACCATGTTTATAAAAAAGGCCAATGAAGTGTTCAAGGGTCTGAAATTTCTTAAAAGCAGGCAGGAAGGAATATGATTGCTCAGAGTTTATGCTTGACCTGGTGTATTTCTTGGACTTTTTGCAGAAATGATATAGAGCAAACTACTTTGCTGCAGCAGATTAAAATGCATGGTGTTAAATTCATGGTGGACGGACTGTATTATTTTGGCAATCTCATGGACTCAGAAGAAATCAGAATTGAAATATGAATATTTAAGAGTAATTTCAAACTGCAGAATTATTATTATTATTGTTATTACTACCACCAAGATTATTGCACTGTTTGACAAATAATGTAGACACTACCTATCTGGATATAAAATAATTATTTATTTTTGCAGAAACAGCACTGATTTATTTTTACTATAAAAGGGTCCAAACACTTCGGTAAATCAAGTCAATGTTACAGACATTTACACATACACATAATTTTTGATACCCTGCCTTAGATTCATCCTGCATAAATCCAGGTGTTCAAACGAGCAATGAGCTGGAAGCCTGAATTTCTCAGGTTCTTTGTACAGTCAAAATTTACAGTTAAAATATCCTTCAGAAAGTACCTGTAGAGAACATTTGAAAGCAACTTAACTTTGGATTGCCATCAGAGAGGGGACATCAACAGCTTTCCCCAGCTGGAAAATGAGTTTTAACAGTGCTAGGTATCCCCAAATACTCAGCCTTTTCAGATGCCACATTAGTTTGTCCTGATTACATGGACATGGTTAAGGTTTTAGCCAGATCTGAAAGCAGAAAAAGTTTTCCCCTGAATTAAGACTTGCAAATATCTTTGTTACCTTGATTGTTTTTTTTTAAAAAAAATTATTCTTTAGCAGTGTGATTTCATCTTGATCCTCCCTAAAACCTTCAAAAATTCCGTCCTACTTAAGGGTCTTAGTACAGGAATGATGTTTTCTTTCTGTAGTTCAGGGCTTTTCACTCTTTTTATTCCAACTTGTATGTATCTTTTTACAATGTTAGGGAATTTCATGGTTCAGCATTTTGCAGGTGTTTTTTCTTTTTTCTTTCTCTCTTTTATTTTTTTTCTTTTTTGAAGTAAATTTCTTTCCCATTCATGCACAGATGATTTTTTTGTAGCTTATTGTTCTTATATCTTTTCTCTATCAACCACCCTATGGGATTCTAGATCAACCCCGAAAAATTCTGCTAAAACGGTAAAGCAGAAGACCAAAAATCCTGCCTGGTTTTCCTTCGTATAATGAAATTGTGAAGAGCTATCGAGGGAAATGGAGCTCTTTAAGTAGAAACTGAGAGGGGAACTGATATTTATTGTCACACAAGTAAAAGATTTCTGCAAGAAAAAAATCTTTGTCATGTCAATGGCTTGTTTAGGACAAGTTACAAGCATGAGTTACAATAAGGCATATTCAGGCCAGCTGTTAGGAATGCTAAGGGTGAAGACATGGAAATATTAAAAAAGGAAAATTCAGTGTAACAAAATCTTAGATCTTAGAGAATGTTTTATCTATTTATAGTATCTCTGTGTAAGTTGATGTTATGCCCTAGCACTCCCTCAAATATTTCCCTCACTCACAGTCCCATATCACAGCTGTAAGTCCCCATGTGTGTCTCCCCAGCAAGCATCCCTTGTGTGCAACACAGATAGCAAAGGACACTGTCTGTCATGTGCTCATCATTTCTCTGGCATTATTCTTGATTGACAACAACTGGATTTTTGATGGATCTTTGATAACCTTCAGGAGTCAGTGTTTGTTATAGGGCAGTCTGTTGTTTCGGGTTCTTGCTTACTTCAGCCTCCGTAAACCTTCAGAAAAGTTGCTGATTTTGCCCATTTTAACTTGTTTGCTTGGAATTTATTTGTTTTTCCAACAGGCCAATAGGGGAACAAAAGGCTGCAGCCTTGTTGCAATCCTGTTGTGAGGATGCTGGAGCATCTTCTGCTGTGAAGTTATCTTGTCCTGTGGGCTTCGGTGCAGGCCTTTTGGGCTTGCCCTAAACATCACGTGACTCAATTTTACTGCTGAGAACAATGTTCTGGGAACAGTGTCAAGGGAATGGTGTTCTTCTTTACCAGTACAGACTATTCTTTTACCTCTTGTTCTGCTTTCTCATGTGCTGCTTTCATGTTGATGTGCTGCCATTCATCCTGTGTTCATAAGACTCTTAATTCTTGTTACAAATCTCTGCCACTTTAGCAGCCAGCTCACTCATTTTATCTGTGCACTCTGAGTGCATAAATATTAAACCGTCTGAGTGCATAAATATCCTCAATCTGCTGCAGCAGTTTGCCCACAATGTATGCCAAAACTATTTATGAAATGAATGTCTATTTTACATATTGACAAATTCTTTCACTCAAAGCACAGGAACGTGTATATAGTGCTTCCTTTTCGCCCGACACTGAACATCCCTGGCTGCTGCTAATGGTTTTGGTCTGCCAAATGCAAAAGCTTTGTGTGCTGCCTCTCAGTAGGAGAGAGAGACACAATTTGAAATTGTGGCCTAATCACAGCAGAGCTTTATTTCTGCCCAGTCTAGAGCAATTTATACCTATGTCTTTCTAAAGCAGTAGGTTTAATTATAGATTCACACAGCTCATAGTCTGCTATACCTTCTGAAACTGCTGCTGTAGCACAGCCTGGTGTAACCCTGACTAACACAGAATTAGCAACCCAAAGGAGTGTTCACATGTCATTTTGGCAACTGGTGGGACCACTACCATCTAGTGCCATTATTATAGCAGTATGAACACCATGTGGCAACAAGTAATACAAACAAGTAATAAACAATTAATAACAAGTAATACAAACAAGTAATACAAACAATTAGCAACAAGTAATAACTGAGAGAATCATCTTCAGAGGTGCAATGAATTACCCTTCTTACTATAAAAGTGCTGTCCACGGAGAAGTCAGCAAAATCACTATTTTTACTGTATACAAATTTCCGGACAGTTATCTAAGATTGTTGCACAAGGAATAGCTTCTGTTGTTGCCATTATGCAATTACTGCCTGCAGTTTTTAATTACTGTATTGTTTGCTTCTTTTACGGCTGCATTGAGACAGAATTCCTATTCTTACAGGTCTAGAGCAGTGGCAGTTTCCCTTTAAGTGAGATGAATCCCTTGTGCACACACTTGTGTAACTTGTGTTACTCCTCTTCCTTTCAAAGTAAACACCCTCCCTGTGTCCAGGCCTCAAGCTGGATGGGAAACAAACAAGTGAAGAGTTGTTGTTTGGCCCAGTTCCTGTGTCCAGTCTCCTGGCTGGCTGTGACCCACAGAGCAGGCCTGGGATGGAATCACGCACGCAGGCCGAGCAGAAATTTGCAGGGTTGGATAAATAATGCTCTTCATAATTTCTCTATGAGCATGTGAACTGTAGAAGGCTGGACAAAAGATCAGGCAGAGATCAGGGGCTGCTGATCCCACCTTTGTTATTCAGGCTGTTGGGAAATCAGTCCACTCCCCATTCCCCGTGGTTTGCGCAATGGGCCGTAGAGCCAGAGAGTTCCCGGAGCTCTCGTGCCCCAGTGGGCCCGGTTGTCCTCTCAGATATTTTGTGTCACATTTCCTTAGGCTCACTTGCCTCAACGCAGCTGCTGAGAGCATAGCAGAGCTCAGGTCTGCACGTACAATCTTCCTGTGTCACTACCACGGAAAGTTTTGGAAGATGGTTTTCTCACAGTCCAGCTCAGCAGTGAGTGGATGCTGGATTTGGACTACCCGGACACCACATTTCACTTGTTATTTCTACTGGGAAAGCAAGTAATTGAATATGTATTTGTAGAGGCCATAGGACATCTGTGATAAATTCTTATTTTTCAATAAATTAACCTTACCCAAAAGTAGTACTGTGCTGATTGTGGAGAAAGTAATTGGATTAATATTTTAATGAAGGCATTGAACATTCAAAATATCTGTACTATAAAATGATTTTGTAGTTGGTTTTGGTTTTAAGCAGTTTCAGTCATGCAATTTTGATTGATTTCACTCTGATTTGTGGTGATCAGCTTCAATCATGCAATTTTGATTGAAGTGCCTCCCGAGGGGAAACAGAGGGCTGATGTGACCGTTTGAGCCAAGAGGTGACTAAAATGACGTTGAATAACTCATGTACCCTGGACTTTTTCCTTGCTACATCTTGCAAAAGAGTGGGACACAGAAATCTGTACTTTTTAGAGACAGACATGATCTAGTAATTTTGTCATGTTCCGTACCATGATACCCTTATCCTTGCCTTTGCAGGTATTTTGTCATTTTTTTCAAAATGAAACCAGTCCAGGAAATTTTGGTAATGGGGGACTCAAATCTCAATTTGTACTACTATGTAACTTCAAATCATCCTCTAAACCACAATCAGACATCACACCTCTGCCTTGTCTCTAAGGAAAGGACTCCTGGAAAACTTTGGTAACTATTGATAGTACAGCACTTGCAAAGACCTGTCCTGTGAATGGTGCCAATTAGATGTCTTACCTGTTAGGGTGCTTGAAATGCACTACATCTCCTTTAGCCCTCACCAACTGTGCAAACTACCTAAAGTATATATCTTCGACATAGAAATATTTTTCTTAGGCTGGCTTAGTTGTTCTGAGGCAGAAAGTGCAGGCAGCTTCCAGGAGATGCTGTTCTGGAGCCAGAGCGCCTCGTGGCACTGACCACAGCCACACTGAACACAAGCACACAATTCCACCAGTTATTTTTGTCTCCTGGTTAAATTTCAGCCTGATGTGCCTCCTGTGTATGTTCCTATTTCCCCATATCAATATTCCACAAGCTCCAACCAGTAACTTTCTGTCTTTAGTGATGTGTTTCTTAGACCTCAGGGGGAAAGACACCTTTGGTCTGTAGAGTTTTTAGTAGGGAGAAGGAACTTCCCTGTGTCACTCTTCTCACAGCTCCATACGTAGATGGAAGATGCCTGGATCTGGTACACCTTGTTCAGGTACCAGAGTTAAATGCTTCAAACTGAGGGTGAAAGGGAGGTTGTTTCAAAATTGTAGTGGCACTTTTACTGGTGATACCTGATATCAAAACACAGAATGGTTTGATAAGAGAACTATTCTACCCTTGTAAATTTTCTTGGTGAAAACTGAAATGCGTATTTTCAGGAGAGAGAGCTTTCTAAATAAGAATCTTGGTTTTAACTGTTCAAATTGTGTCCAGAAACTGTGGTAAATTATCCACTAGAAAATAGCATTTCAGCTTATTTATCAGAATCCCACTTTATTGGGTTCCCCAGACATAATAAAATGTTTAGTACATTGAATAGCTGCATTGCTCCATATATTCTCCATATCTCTCTTTTTAGCTCTAGAAGTTTCCTCTTCTGAAAACTTCTAGAAATTTTCAGGAGTTCAGGTATCTTCATCTCCTCCCAGCTTCAGTAGGAACACATAGCACTGCTTCTTAAGAAGACAAGTTAAAATTTTCAAAATATGGAGCCTTGGATTTTGCATTTTGAAAATGCTGAAACAAATGTCATAGGAAAAAGAAAGATAAATTTTTCACAAAGTTTTCACAAGTAAGAGTTTTCACAATGTTATCATAATTGTCACCTCTACAAATACAAGGTACCATGGACCCTAAAACCATCATAAAAATAAGATTTTCCAGTTTCTTCCTCCATGTTTTGTTTCTAAGAGGAGGGAGGAAATAAAAGAGGGAGAAAAAAGTAGAAATAAGAAGAGATACTGTATTTTTGTAAGTTAAAACTAAATACCTATGAGAAATACTTTGAATTTATTTTTTAAATGAGTAAGACAGAATAGCAAAAGCTTCTCAAAATAAAACTCCAACTAATCCTGCTGGTTGTGGTTTTCCTGTCAACTATCATTGAACCAGTTTAATTAAACACCAGGTACCTAGGCTGAGTGGAGATGTAGCCAAATACCCAGTTTATTTGAAGCCACCTACAAAGGAACTGCTCAATGAAGGCATGAAAGATGTGCGGCTGTATTTTCCCTTAAAGACACAAACATTCCCAGAGACATCCTCTAAAGCGTCTCTCCTTTCTTCTCCCCTCACTTTTTCTCACAGTTTCTTTCTCAGTTCTGTGGAACAACATGAATCACAATAGCATTAGCTACTTTTTTCCAACAACACAGTATTGCCATAGCAACAGATAAAGTAAGTTTGTGGTGGTATTTTAGTCTAAATAAAAGGGTGCACACGCACATCAGCTGCTCAGGGCACCCTACAGTGTATGAAATGAGTATTGGACATATGAACTTGTATTTCCATCTAGAATTTTATGAAGAGGGAAATGGGAATTTTACCTCCTGAAGATATCATTCAGTCTGTTCAGGCACAACATGTCATATGTGTATGATTCTTACCACTAGTGGTTGCTGCCTTATGGTTCAAATTTAAACTCAGTTATGTTCAACTGCTCTCAGACATCCCTCAGCTCCATCTTGCAGTCAGTTGCTGCAAGCTGGCTCAAAGAATCTGTCTCATTGTAGATAAAACCCTGTAATTTGAAACAACTGCTGGATGATGATGCATCTACAGACCAGATTTGGGTGTGGATTGTACAGATGGGGTTCATTTTTAATTGCAGCTGGAGTGACAATGCTTAACACGTTACACAGCAGTGCACATAGACCAGCGGGGTGTTCCTGAGATAACTGGGAGGAGGGACAAATCAGTTCATCAGAATAGCTGAGTGCAGTCCATTTACATACCAACTCACATAGTGGAGATTTGGCTAGGATGGTTTTGGTCATATTATTTTGATGGTGTCCAGATTGCCTCAGTGTGCCAGCATTTCATGTGCAAAAATGCAAAAGAACCCATTGGGCCACTTGAAATGAGATGGTGCTGCTCTTGACTGCTACAGGGACAAGATGTAAAACAGAGAGTGAACAATGATGAAATTTTAATTCCCTTTTACATTTCTCAGATCTTTTGCTTTATTACAGAAAATTTGATGTAAATGTCCCTGAAGTCACATTAATAAATCTTATGCTGTCTGCCAAGAGTCTGCCTGGAAGCATTGTGCACTTCGGGGAGGTGTTTTGCTACTACTGTGCCACAGGAACTGCTGTTTTCACCACAAAGGCTGTTTGATTTTCTATAATTTCTGTGCCATGTGGTGTTGTGGTTGTCTTGGACCTGGACCAATTGTGTTGTAATTTATCCCATTTTTTTCTTAATTTATATGAACCCTTTAACCACGCTGTCAGACTGGTGTCACAGGCCTGTGATGAAGTATTACACAAGTCCCTTAGATTTACCCTACCCAGGAGCTTCAGAAAGTGTTTTGGGTGAACCTGTGGCTGCAACATTTCTTGTGACATAAAGTTTCTGCAGTATGCTGATCACTGGATAATTTAGGAAATTTTAATTTGTTTTCATTTTTTTTCCTGCTAAGACACTGCCTTCCACTGCTGTGCCATTGACACATCCTACTGTACAGGAGTAATTTTAAGTTAATCTCGATTTTTTGATTAATTTTTATTCCAAATTTTAATCCATGTAAAGTGAGATTTAATAAAGTTCTGTGTACTATAGAATAAACTCTAGATTTATGTCACCATTTCCTGATTTCCAGCAAGGGTAGGAGATGACATCAGGTAGAAGAGAATGAGAAAAGGTCTGAGATCCAGGACATCAGTATTTTGTGCTAAATACAGGGGTAGCAAATAACCCAAAGGACGGGGCAGAGTATATTAAATCCTCAACTATTGCACTTAATCTGCAGCAGTTGAATTACCTGGATGACATATCATTAACTGAAATACAAAATAAAGTGTGATCACAATGATTTTAAATGTATTTGGGGTTTGTCCTTTTTATGGAAATGAATTTGAACAGAAGTTCTTTTCTGTTCCCAGAAGCCTGAACAGAGATTTGTTAAGAGGCTTCCAGCTTACAGATATGCAGCTTCATAGACTGGAGGATGAGGATTTAGATAAAAGGCAAATATGGGACCCTTTATGGTTGAATGTTTCTCTGAAAGCAAGGCACTGCACTACATATCTTGCCTGCAAAAAAAGATATGAACCTTCTTAAGGATTAAATACATCCTCTTATGGTAATGGATTTTTAAAGAGTGTATTCTATATGGAACAAATAACAGAAAAAAAGCAAACTGTATTTTGCGTGCAACAGATGTCAGATTTCAGGGTTACTACAGGCAAATGAATTTCATCTTTTCCTATCAAAAAGATTTCTAATAGTTTTGATGATTTGTTTTTCCTTATGCTATACATTTTTCCCAGCATAGAATGTGGCAGGTCTCAAGTAGGAAAACTTCTGGAATTACAATCAGAGATGGAAAGGTGTGTGGGAGACATCCTGTAAGGATTCTACCAGGTGTAGCAAAAATGGTAGGGATGGCCACTACAATATTGCCCTTTTAAAATGTACATGCAAAAAATATATCAGGCTGAAAACTTATTTCCATACCTCTAAGAAGAAAAAAAGAAAAAAAATAGAGGTAAAGTTTTCAAAACTTTAACCATATAGATACAGTCATTCTCCAGGGGATGAGACAGTCATATCCAGGGTGAAATTAGTTCCCACTATCTTCTATATCTGGCATAGGATGAAAAGAATAATCATCTGAAAATCTATTTTTCTCTCCAAATGCTATATAGGTAGTCTAGTAGCAGGCAGACACATAAGCAATCAAGCATCTGCCATTTAATCCTGGGTGAGGCAAGTTCTGTGTTTAGTATCTAACACCCCTTTCAGGCATTCACTCTGAAATTAAACACCTAACATTTTTATTTCTGACTTCTACGTCTCTAAAAGCCAGCATTTGTAAATGGGACCGAACAAAATGGTGCCTTGTTGAGTTTAATGGGAGAAAATGAACCTGACCCCACATTAGTTCTGTTTTGGTTGCAGAGGCTTTAAAATCTGACTGGGGGGTTTGCTGGGTTAGAAATAATGAAGATTTTCTGGGCAATGCAAAAGAATGCTGTGAATTGTCCAGTGTCAGCCTAGAGGACACAAATCCAATATAGCACAGAGGAGGGAGTCCCCATCCCTGGAGGTTCCCAAGGAACAAGTGGATATGGTTGCCACCCAGTGCTCTGGGCTGGGTGACAAGGTAGGGATTGGTCACAGGTTGGACTTGACGACCCTGGAGTATTTTCCAACCTTAATAATTCTCTGATTTTTTAAAACCTAAAAGAATCCACTTTTTCCCAGTTCCTCACATGCAGACATACATGTAAAATCCACAATATCATTGTAATTTATAGTACAAGTGGGTCTATGGGTTTGATAGAATCTAAATTGTAGTAAAAAGGTTTATTTTATGATATTTATGATGCAACTCCTCTACACTCAGAGGTTGTGGAGAACTTGCATTATCCTTGACAGCTTTGAAAAGCCCTTCAGTATGAAAGGAATAGCTCTCAGACTTTATGGGGTTTTTGAAGGAAAAAAAAAAGTGTGTAATGCAAACCACATATGTTTGGTTGCCCATGTGGTTGGGTTTTGGGTTTGACTCTTTTTGTTGTTGTTTTTTTTTTTTTATGGTTGGTTGGTTGGGGTTTTTTTTGTTTGTTATTAATAAGACATGCTTCGTCAAACAGAGCAAGTAAACCTGGAGATCTGAAAATTTGTATTTGTATCGAGAGCTACCAAGACAAACGGTAGCATCGTATTTGGTGCCTCTGATTCCACCATGGTGCCGTTGTCCCTCAAAGATCAGAAGGTTTCTAAATCCCAGTTCAAGGCCAGTGGCTTTCTACACCTTTTATAGAGATGAACTCTGAGGTCTGGGATTTTCTTATCCTCCTCCATATAGAGTTCTTTGCTGCTTAGATTGCTCTGTTGAAATTTTGCTGTATATATTTTCCACAACACTTTTCCCCATAGAAACCAGGCATGATAACTTTTGAAAAAAGCTGTGGAAAATATTTCAAATAATACTAAGCTTCTACTGCTTCCCCTCTCCAAGCTTAATAACAATAAATATTTTATACAGACAGAGAAGTTAGGCAAAGACCAGGCTGCATTTTCTATGACATTAAAAAAAAAAAATTTAGTCTTTGCTACTTCATTAAAACTTTTTTTGGTAGATCCATTAAATTTTTTTTAGATAAAATGAGCAATGTGTAATTAAAAGAAATATAGCAAACTTTTATTTTTTAAAGTAGGGTTGTAAGTGTAAGTAAAATTAATCTTGAAAGCTGTGTCAGTCTGATCTTTTTATATGGTGGCATGAGTTCTGACACAGCACTGTGGGGATTCTGTCACTGTGACAAATTTAGAAGCAACATAAAGACTTGATAGCCCATAACTTATATAATCGACTCTGGATATTTTTTGTGTTGCTCTGCTAGCATAAAGCCCTGGTATAAATTATGTAAGTTGGTATAAAATCAGTTGAGGAATTTATCCAGCTCAGCACAATGAGAGGTTTTCTCCAAAACAGCTACTTTTGTTCCAACCTGCACAAGTGGATGAAATGATGGTGATTTCAGCTCTTCACCTAAGAAATGGAAAAGACAGGGAGCCTGCAGGCATCTCCCTGAGTTTGGGTAATAAGTGGAAACTCATTATGGTCCAGTGCTTTGATTGTTGTGTTGAACTGCCATAAATGCTGTAGAGGGAGACCTATGGATTGGCCCACAATATGGGAAATGGCAGAGAGAGCTGCTGGCAGCTGAAACCAGAACAGCTTGTTGTGTGAACAGTGTCCAGAGTGCAGCCACCCTTCCTTTCCTGCTCAGTGAGTTAAATAAACCAAAACAATTCAGGTGGAGCGTGCTCAGCCAGGACCTGTGGCAAATCAATCCACAGTGCAGCGCCTGTCAGGTCATTTTCCTCACACTGGTGAGCCCTGATTTATGAAAGCCTTTTCCCACACATGGTATTCCCCCACCATTTTGGTTCTTTTGGGTTCAGCTGGTCCAGCTGATGGAAGCCACCAGGGTGTGGAAACCAGTGCCAGCCGGGCTGTGGTTTTCACAGAGCGAAGGAACCAAAACTCAGCGGTTTTGTTACAATCTGCTTAGAATATTTTGCGGTCTGCCTCTCCCTCCCCAAATCCACCAGGTGAAGCAGCTTCTGCCTTTAAGCTGCCCATCTGCCATGGTCAGGCGCTCCCCTCGCTCTGGGGCCGCGGGGCCACCAGCCCACGGAGTGACCCCCGCCGCCGGTGAGTGCCCCGGGGAGCGGCGGGCGCCCGAGGGGGTGGCGCATCCTTCCCGCATCCCTCCCTGCATCCTTCCCCGTATCCCTTCCCGCATCCCTCCCTGCATCCTTCCCCGTATCCCTTCCCGCATCCCTCCCTGCATCCTTCCTCCTATCCCTTCCCGCATCCCTCCTACATCCCTCCCCGCAATGCCTCCTCCCGCATCCGCTGCCAGTCCGGCAGTCCCGGTGCTGGCAGTGCCGTGCCCGGTTTGGTCCCGCGGTTCCGGTGCCCGGTTTGGTCCCGCGGTTCCAGTGCCCGGTTCGGTCCCGCATCGCTGGCATCTCTGCAGCTGAATCACCCTCGGCTTGGGGAGATGTCGGTACCAGATCTCTTCTGGAGGCTGACTGGGAAAAACTGGTGACGTGCTGGACGTGGGGGTACCTGAGGATGGGCCTGTGGTTGTTTCCATGCATTTAAATGTCCAAACGTTCCCTGAAACATTTTGAATTCCTGTAATTACCATTTTATCCCCCTCCCTCCCCCCTTCCCCCTCCTGACAAATTGAAAAGCCCTGATACAAAATGCCAGATCAGGGCTGACTGTTCTGACATTTCAGAGCTTTTCATTTTTCTTAATCCTTTTGAAATGCATTTCAAAACACTTTAGCTTGTCATGTAGAGAAATGAAAGCACCCCATTTAGAAACAGCAAAATGAAACATGCTGGCTGATTCCATTTCATTTTGCCTTGTTTTTTCCTTCCTGTTTAAACAATTTTTTAGAAAAGACAGAACTGAATAACAATGAACTAAATATTCATGTTTTGGTGAAGAAAATTGTGACCATAAATATTACTCACTTCTGTCAGAAATTAAATGTATTTTCAAAAATATTACATGACAATGCTATTTCAGATGATTAGATGGGTTAATTTTTTTTTTATGTTTTGTAAAATCTTCCTTAACAAACAGAGATATGTAACAGAACTCAGAAACTTCCAATTCACAATCTTTTTTCTAAATCATTTTATACATGAAAAGGGAATAAATAAAGGGAAAAAAAAGGTAAACACAAGTAAAAGATTTCATGTTCCTTGGAGGACTGTTGAAGTCTGCCTAAGTGTAAAGCTGTGCTGATATTTCAAATCAATGGGAGCTAACAAAAGGTACTAATTAGCTCTGAGGTTTCTGATTTCTTATCCCTACAACAGTCAGATTTGAAACATCAGAGGAAAAGGAGCAGTCTGGGTTTGCCAAGTTTTTGATAAATCGGGCAATGTTTGGCCTCAGCCATTCGAGTCCATTCTCAGCTCAGTATTCTCTGTAACCCCAGTCATGGAAACATGGGAACATCTTTGCCCTCAATCCTTGGAAGCCATTTGCTCTCTAATGATCTCGATGCAATCCCTGGATTCTGCAAAGTCTAAGCAGAATTCTGTCCCAAGGTCCTCCAGCTCTAGTACCGAATGACTGAACAGAAATTGGTCTGGATGATCCTTGTGTGTCCCCTCCAGCTCAGGCTATTCTGTGATTCCAGCAGCTGTACTCAAAACCACCCCACACTGCCACATGTCCTGAGCTGCACCACAAGCCCCAGATCTTTGCAATTTATGGCCTCAAGTTGTAAGGCTCAAGTGAAACTGTCACGATGGAAAAATCCAAATCTTGGTTCGTCTTTGTTTGGTGGCGCTGCGAGAAAATGAGCAAACAAAGCAACTGACCACATGTGGGCTCTCTTGGGACTTCTTCACCTCTAAGTAAACATATACTGTGGATTTTGCAACTAAAAAAATGTTATCCCACGTAAATAAGGGCTATTGTATTGAAAACTATATTCCTGGTAGGAGCATCAAATTAGTTTGGAATTTTATTTCAAGTATTAAAAAAACCACTTCACAAGAAACAGACCCGTGTGATCAAAAAGTGAGATATGGTCTCTATTTTAAGCAGAAGAGCTGGGGGGACTTAGGTAAGTGAGTAAAGTAAAATATCTGAGTAGACTTTTCTGCTTAATATGGTGGAAGACATGCAAAATTATGTTGTCAAATTCAAATTATCCAAGATTAATTACAAAGGAATCAAAAGCCGAGTCTCTGCAAGCCTGCCAAAAGTTAGACTACCTTGTCTAAATCAATTTCTTCAGAATAGCCATCTGCTAATAGTCCATGTACTGCAATGCAGCTTCTTGGAATCTTACTGCTCCAGAGAGGGAAAAATGAAAATAAAAGCAAGCAGAAGAAATCCCAGGGGACTGTAGCTTCAGGAGGCGAAAAATTGGTGCTTTTTGCTTGCCTGTCTCTTCCCAGTTTCCTGCCCCCTTCAGCGTATGAGAAAAGCAAGAAGAGTTTGTGCACTTTGGAAACTCGATAGGAGGCAGCAGCTGATCTTCCCATCACCAGCCTAAAAATAATCCACTCCAGGGCTTGGAGCAGCTTCACTAAGTGGAGGAAAATCCTGCCATCGGGATGATATTGATCACATAGCACAACCGAGTGACACTTTGGGTTGGTATTTTGAGGTTGTGTTTACAAAGGTAAGCTGCAGAGTTCGATCTAACATTCAGCAACCAAACGGGGCATGCGATGACCCTCCCCCCATTATCTCCCACTAACCACCTCCTCCTCCTCCTTCCCTTTATATCTGTGGGACAGGGCTGCTCCTCGTTCTTTCCTGGGATTACAACTCCAATCTCTTTTTCCTTTTCCATTCGCAGGCGTTCTCAGCCTTTACCGTCCCCTCCTGCTGATGTTTTCTTTGCTGCTGTTCACAGGGTTATGTTTCTTTTTTTAAACTGTCCTGTCTTGGCAATGTGAAGTCGAAGGTTTTACAGCAGGCAGCGTAGCACGCTGGTGTTGGGGATCGCACTGTGTGGAGAAGCTTTCCAAAAAAGAAAGAAAAAAAAAAGCGATGCCTTTAGATGTGTGAGACCACTGCAGATGTTTGTGTGAAATGCTTTGCAGTGCCAATTGCCTGTTTAGCACCACTGCCGTTGTGATTTTCCCTGTGTTTGGAGCCTGATCCAGAAGGCTCCCGAAGTCAATGAGATTCTTTGCATTGACTTCAGCACCGTTTGGATCAGGCTGTGGCACACGGCAGTTAGCGCTGCGAATGCTGACAAGCACCAGAGGTAATTCATCATCCTGAGGCCCAGGGCAGCTGGGAGAGTGCTTAGCAAGGAAGAGGGGTCTGTGGAGCATAGGTGGTCACAGCTTAAATAAGGAATAAAAAGAAAATTGTATTTTGTATCGGGTCATTTTTGATAAAATAGATTTGAAAGGGACAGTGATTTCTGCCGTTACCTCAGCAGAACTCTTTGCAGGACTAGAGATCACATAGGTTGGGTGAGAGTGCTTTTAGGAAGGTAAGAAGAGCAAACTAGAAGGGTTAAACCTAGAAAGGGAAAAGATTCAGAGCACTGACCTAAAATCTGTGGAAAACCTCAGAGTTAGGCCTTCCATTCAAAGCTATAAATGAATCATTTGTCCTTAGTTAAAATTTAGTATGGGAAATTCCAGAAGGAAGGACAAATTTTACTTTTGTGATTTATTCAGAAGATAAGGACGAAGTACTTCTGTAAAACTCAGAGTGTTTTCTTCACCCTGCACCTATATGCATACACATATGTATATACATACATGTTTATATGTATATATGGGCATATAATGCACATTATATGTAAGACCAAAATGAAATTTGATCTGAACTGAGACAAAGTATGCTCTGTAAACAGATATATTTTAATTAGGAAGTGCAACTATCAATTTATATATTTTTTTTTTTAAGTATGGACAACAGAACTACTGCAATAAATGTTTTCAAAATATTCTTATTCCCCCAAACAAGCTCCACCTGAGGAGTGTACTTATACTCTTTTTTTGTAGTCATAAGTACCTTGCAGAGCATGACGATCAGAGTGATAATTCAGGTAAGATAAAACTCTTGAAGATTTTTAAGTCCACTTTAAAAGACCCTTAAGGTAGTTAAAATGTCTTTAATCAGGATTCTTATAGTTTTGTACTTGGTGAGGATGTTCTCATAATTTTAATGGAAATTTAGATTATCTACCATTTTTCCATTGTCTTCTTCAGAATTGCTTATGGAAAATATATCTCATGAACTGGCTTAGTGCCCTAAGAATCCCCACTTATGCTTGTTAAAATGAGATTTGTGAGTGTCTAGGTTCAATGTTTTGTCATTTCCATGTTTACGACTTTGACCTATTTTCTTTCTTTCCAAAACTTCTCTCCTCTTCACAGTGAATATTTGTTCATGAATCATTTTTGTGCTGTTTTCTGTTTATTCTCTTACGACTGTGTCTGTCCACCTTAGCCTAAAACCAGGAAGTCTCATCTTGCCAGTAATGGGGATCTTAGCATAAAAATTTAAATGCTTCAAGAAGGGTGAACTGCTGTTCAGATAGTTCACATCCTCATTAAAGTAAACCAACAGGGAATCAGATTCCCAAATGATATAAAGGAGAGCTGAAACTTGCCTTCCACTGGTACCAAGATGGGCCCATCCTCCTGATTGTTCTTTCCATTCCCCTCCTCTGTGAAGTTTGGCTGATGGCTTTAGCTCATTCTGACTATTCAGCACAGGCCATTCTCAAAGGGAAAAGAAAATCCACCTCTGAGAATCTCTGATGAGTTGTTGAGTTCATAAAGACAGAAGTGAGTAATTTGGCAGTAACTTAGAAAGATGAAGGCCTTCCAACCTACAAGTGT
>WAAG01016087.1:2127-15514 GCA_013390105.1 Tichodroma muraria | reverse complement strand
CTCTATTTTTCCTCCTTTTCCTTATATATTCAATTTGTGACAGATCAGCTGGTTCATTAAAAATTCAAGATAAATGTTTTGGAAATCTGGGAAACAAGGCTGATGAATTGCTATGATCAAAATTCACAGGAAATTCAAGTTAAGACATTGTAATTATTGGTCAAATTATTCGTTTTAATTGCTCAGACTTTTTAAACTGGTACCTCTCAGTTTAAATTCCTCAAAAACTCTAATTTTCAATTTATTTTTTTTCAGTATGCGTGGGTTTTTCGGTTTCAATAATAGTTGAATGTGTTTTTCCAGACTTATTTGAAATGAAAAATGGAAAACCAATGTATTTGGTGCCTCCTTGTCCTGCTGTTAAATTTGCTGTTTCCATAATTCAGGAAATTTTTGAGGGCATCTCCTGGTAAATACTTGACAACAGTAAATGTTCCTAAATCCTGCAGAGTCAGAACTTCTGATCTGAGTCTGATTGGCACGGGATTGTTCTAAATAGATGCCTGACCTGAACCAAGGTGGCAATCCAGATTTTCTGAGCAGTCAAAAGGGATGTGGAATTGGGTAAAGTAAAAGTCCGCATTATCCCTTCTGCCAATACTGCCAATAATGGAATTAGGTTATTGCTCTTGCAGTCAATTGTTGTTTGACAGCAATGTTATTCCTCTGAGAGACTCCAAATCCATGTAATTTCCTACCACTCCACCAGAACGATGTAATGATTGTGACACATAAGCCGGTTTATAATTGGTCTCTTATGTTATAATTGAGAAGGAATAAAAAACAGTCTGGAAAATCTTAATGAAACAGAATCTTATTAAATAAACTTAAGGAGAATCCAGAGGCAGATTCTAAATTAGATGATCTAAAACACTTCCTTTTAATGTTTCCTGATATATAAAACCTATCTTTATGCACAAAAATTCTTCTTCAATTACCTAAACTTTCAAAAATCAGCTCAGGCTATGCAACATTAATCCGTCCATTTGACCTTTCCTTCCTAGAGAATGTTTTCTTTAATTATTCTGAACTGACAGGAGATGCTGATCCTTGAGCCAGCGGAGTCTCCAAAGTATTTAAAATATTTGATGTTTAAAAAACCAAAATAGCCCCAAATTGAAACCGCTCTATTGCAACACCTTTCTTTGGGGGATAGGTAATGGATTAATGATTTTTAAGCCACGGCAGTCAAGTAAACAGATAAACTTCAATCACTGAGGTCTTTCAAAGTTTATATGGATTATTTTAGGTAAGTTTTATGGCTGTGGGAAATCATCCTCTTAAAAGAACTGTTTCATGAAAAAGAATAACATTCCTTCTCTAAAGTACTTAGGCTGAGATGTGCAGAAATCAGTTCCAAACCAAATGGCAAACCAGGGAATAGTGGCCTTGTAAACTGTGCTTCCAGTGTTTTCCTGGGAATGCCCTGAGAGAAGACTAATAAATTCCATTCTCTGAGGTCTCACTTCTTTTTATCCTCTCTTACCACATTTATCCCGCAGTCTCACAGCCAAAATAATCTCTTGGTAATCTGCCTTTCCTTTGGCTGTCAAACTGCCTCAGTGATTAGATGAGTATGGACAAAAGGCTGGGAATAAGCACGATGAGAAAATTAGAAAAAAAAGTAGAAAATGGTACTGTTGCACTGCATTCCTGCTCATGAACACTTAAGGCAGAAATATGTTCAAAAACCACAGAAAAGCTGATCTCTGCTGAAATACATTTTGCTTTTGTTTCCAATTTAATAATACTAGGAAAGTCTAATTTCTGAAACATTATCAGTACTGTACTTTCAAGTTTCATTACAGAAGATGACGCAGGGTTATTGTGGAATAGAAAATGAAAATATTGCAAAGTTTTATATGCTTTCAGCAATTTTTTTTTCTTAAAGTGTTCAAGAAGAATTGAAGCTGGATTTTTTGACTATGCATTACCTTATTTATCTCAATTAAACAGATCCAAAAAAAGAAATAGTCATTTTCAAGCAGTGTTGATTTCAGAAAACTCCTGTTTCTTCTAATCAATGCAGGTTGGATTTTTGACTGAAAGTGGGAGTTACTTAATAAAATCAAAAGGGAAATAAATATCCTGCCTTTCCTTATATTTTTTAATAAGTTAATGCTCAGTTTCCAGAAAAAATATCCATTTTTATATCAGGAATAACACTAAAAGGAACCACAAAGTCAATTCACAGAATAAATTCACAAAGTAAATCAGCTTTTGCTTGAAACTTGAGGCTGCACTGGGTTGTTCTCTCAAGGTATTGGTCTGCAGATACCAGCAGTAAAAATACCTGCTCTGCAATCTCCTCGGCCATTTCACAGAGATAATTTGTGACAAACACTTAAGTGACAGTTCAAAAGAGCATTATAGGATATTGATTAAATTTTCCACTGGAAAATGGTTTTATTTGCTGACAGAAAATTAACAGAGCCCAGGACATGAAGCTGAAAATTTCTTGTAATACCTTTTGTGTCTAAGAGAACTTATTATAATGTAATATTTTATGGAGATTTTTGTTGTGTTAATGATGCAAATCAGAATCTTAAAGACTTCTAAAACATAGGAATATTTGGAATGAAGTTGATTAATGACAACAAACGGGGTGTTTTCCTGAAAAGATTTTCTGAATCTTTTCTGAATAGTTCCTGTAGGCATGGAGAGAAATGGAAGACCCCAAAAACATCAGGGAAATCAATCCCATTGTAGAGATTATTCCTAAAATTGGCCTGTGAATGTTACTTTAACATGGAGACTGGAAAAATGCTGTTAAAACTTCTCAAGGCCAGATGGGGTTTCTCCCCCATGAACCTTTGGGTGTCGTTTTATTTCAGGCTGCTGCAGAAATATTTCTGCACGGCATGAATCCCCAGTTTGGGTGTACAGCTGTGTCTGTCTTACCAAACACTGCAGCAGGAACAGATCTGAACAGCAGAGCAGGGGCAGACACTCAGAATTTGGATGACTTGGGGTTAGACTGGGTCTAATCTGGTCCTGTGGATTGAGTTCCAGTTATTGTCTAAGAAATCCCTCTGGAGAGCATATTCTGATTAGGAATTTTTCTAAAAAGGAACCGAATTCTTGTGTTTTCCCAGACTTAAAGAAAATGGCTAAGTGGGGAGGATAAAGAGTTGCTTCAAAAGCCAGTGTACTGATACTCCATAAAACCCACACTACTGAAGAGTGATGTTTGCTCTAAGGGCTCTTCCACAGGGTTTATGAGGTTACCAGAACCCGGGTTTCAAGGACTATGGAGCTTGGTCAGGCTCTGCTCCCAGGGAACAAGTGAGATGAGACAAAATGGCCCCAAGCCATGCCAGGGGAGGTTCAGCTTGGACATCAGGAGGAATTTCTCCATGGAAGGGGTTGTTAAACGTTGTCAGGGGTCCCCAGGGAGGTGTTGGAGTCCCTATCCCTGATGGTGTCCAAGGAAGGCCTGGGTGTGCCACTCAGTGCTCTGGGCTGGGTGACAAGGTGGGAATGGGTACAGCTTGGACTCCGTCTCAAACCTAAATGATTCTGTGATATAAATAAAATTATAAGTAATGCTGTATTAACACTGAACATCCATTGCCACTCTTGTAAAATATGCTCTGAGGGAATTCTCAATATCAGCTGCAGCAGCTTTGCATGGATCTGGATCACAAATCACATCTGAACTTTTTCTGTGTTGGAGGGTTAATATCTCCTGTCAGAGCACACGGCACAGAGGACAAGAGATGTCTGTGCAAAGCAGCCTGCAGGCCTAGGCTGAGCAGCAGAGACAAAGTAATTACAGGCACTTCAGGAAGAACTAATAAACGTTTCCCAAATCCATTTTAAAGGAAATTGGAAAAGGACTTTGTCAGCATTCAGACAGGCCTCCAGGAGAACACAGCCTCTGACATTTTCATTGAGCCGTCCTTTCCCCACTCCTGGCTCCCTTCAGGAAAAGGCAGTTTTTAGAACTCCGAGTCCAAATGTCGAAGATTACTCATCACTATTTCAAATGTGCAGTTCCTGAGAACTCCTTTGCCACAAATGTTTCTCCTAAATTGAAGAAACTTTTTGAAGATTGAAATAGTCTATAGACTAGAAAGTGCAGTTTCTGTCAAGTTAGAAATATGACAATTTTGTTACTATTTCAGGAACAAACTATATTGATGCTTTATTTCATTTCCCAGATCTCTGATGGTTGAAGTGAAAATATTACCTACTAGAGCAAAAGCTTGCAGCAGTTCTTACAGAGGCTTTAAGAAAAATGGATAAAATATGTTTGCACTGCTGTAATTCTTTCCCTTTGAGGGTGGGGAAGTCCTGGCACAGGGTGCCTAGAGAAGCTGTGGGTGTCCCTGGATCCCTGGAAGTGTCCAAGGTCAGGCTGGACGGGGCTTGGAGCAACCTGGGACAGTAGAAGGTGTCCCTGCCCATGGCAGGGGTGGAACAAGATAATCTTTAAGGTCCCTTCCAACCCAAACCAGTCCCTAATTTTTTATTGTACATTGAGGATCCCTGCAGCCACTCTCCTGTCTGCAACAATTTGTGTATTTCCATGTACTTCAAGCTCCTATCTTTTATATTTTCTCCCCATCAGACTAATTTAAACATTCCCTTTTCAAACCATCTGCATCAGCTAAACATCCTTCAGATTCTGCTAAACATCTGGGGATGTGACAATCACACGATTTCATTTTTTCTATCAGAAAGTTATTATTTTAAGAAGCCATACAGGAAACATATCATGACTTTATTAAGATCTCTTATTTATCCATGGATTCAAGGTATTGCAGCCCTCATGAATTTGTTTGCTTAGTTTTTCCATTTGATGAAAATATGTTTGTGAAGTTGTGCTTTGTGAGCTCCTGGGAATTAAATTCCTGGGAGTGAAAAAGGGAACAAATCAGAAGAGCAGAGCAGAGGGGGAGCAGGGAATATTTGTTTCAATGTAGAGTGTATTAAATGAGCTAAAGTGAGACAAAAAGGGTAAATGAGTGAAAAAACTGAGAAATAATAACTGGTAGATGTTTCTTCTTCTTTTATTATTTAGGGTTTGATATTTGAGTATATTAAAAATCCTTCCCCGCCTCATATCCCAGTTATCTCCCTTATAACAGTAAAGGGAGAAGGTTTAATTTCAGTTCAATAGTTTTGTTTGTTCATCTTCAGCTATAATAGACAAAATTAAGGTTTATTCATGTTAGGGAAATAAACATTATTACCACCCTCTGAATTCTTAGGCAAGAGGAAATTCTTTCGCTTACAATACACCTAATTTTGTTGGTTTTTTATTGGTGTTCTGGGTCACAGAGAGTTGTAGGCTCCAGTAGGTCCTGCTTAATCTCTAGGCCATTCAGGCCAAGTTAAAAATAGGTTATAGATTTAATTATAACAGGTAAATAATACAGTGTAGCAGGGGAGGAAAGCTGAAGAACAGGTTTCATGGCTGTGACCACATAATACATCCAATAGCTTATTAGGGCTGTCATTCATTTTTGTCTTACCTCTGATGCAAGTTTTGGGAGTATTTCTCGGACAAAAATATGCTCACTACATAAGAGAGAAACAAGGAAGGATTTAAAGGATTTAAATTTTAAACTTTTAATTTAAAAGTGTGGCCACACTGTAATTTTAACATAAACTAAAGAAATTGTATTGGGGACATTGCCAGACATCTCTTTCTGTGACTATGCCTCATCCCAGAGACAAGGATCTTCACAAACAACTTGGAATAGGTTGTGGTATTTTCATTTTAGTAAGGAAAATACGAGCACAAGTGATTACAAATAGACTGAATCCTCCTGAACACCTAAAAAGATAAACAGCAAGAAAAAAAAATAATAAAACATCAGGATTATTTAGAGGAGATGGGATCCTGCTTTCCAGGAGGGGAGGAAGTGACATGGGAATGGAAGTGCCATGGGAATGGGGAGACTGTTTTCAGTCCCTAAGAATTCAAAGGGGAAGACAGGAGAAGGAGGAAGTTGAGGCTGCTGGGGTTACCTCATGTCAGAGGGAATTCCAGCACGGCCTTTTTGCCCTCCTGACTGACTGACCCAAGGACTATGGCCAGGCACTGCTTTTAGCTGGGGTGGAGCTCACTCTCTGCACGGCAGCTTGCACAGGGCTGTGTTCTGAAATTGTGTGAATAATGCTGAAAGCAGTGCTGATACCACACTGATACACACTGATGCTTCACTTGCTGCTGATGCGTGCTCTCACATCATTTACGCCTCCTCACCCACCCCAGTGAGGTACTGGGGGTGCACAAGGAGTTGGGAGGGGACACAGCCAGGACAGCTGACCCCAACCCACCCAGACCATCTGACATCATGCTCATGAATAAAACTGGGCAGGTGGAGGGTGGTGGGAGTTGCCATCGCTCAGGGGCTCTTTGGAGGTGAGCAATTGTTTTCTTTTTCATCACTTGCTTTTCTTGGGTTTTATTTCCCTCTCATGTCACCAGCAATTCAGCATTGCCTCCAAAATGCTGTGTACTCAGAGCTGGGCTAGAATTAGTGGGGGTTGAAAGCTACTGGTTTTGCACTTGTAGTCCTGATCTTGATTAACATTTAACTGTTAGCAGGAAGTGTCTTCTGAGTGAATGAAGCCAGGCAAGTCTGGAGCTGGAAAATGGCCTGACGAGTCCTTCTTTTAAATCCTCCCATCACAGCAGTCTCTCATTTCCTTGGTGATTGAAGTTCAGCAGCAGCACCTCCCACTTGTGAAGCACGAAGACCAGTAGAAGAGTAAATCTCTGATCCAGGTCATGAGGCTGCCTGACATCTGAAAGGCCTGCAAATGAGACAGCTGTTTCCCACTGTTTTTCATGGTTGTGCTGGAAATGAACACCTGCCTGAGCTCATCCAAGGACTACAAGTCCTGGTACTCCCTTGTTTTCTGTGGGCTGGCATGAAGGAACTTTCTCATTTTACCCACAGAAGTTTCATTATTTTAGTAATAGTTGGTGCTTTTTTGATGTTCTTCCCTTGATTTTACAGAGCATTAATTAGGCACCCTGAGTCTCATTTCATGAGTAGACCTCTATTTTATGTCTATGTCACCTTTTCTCTGGCTTAGACTAGATGGGTTTGACTTTCTAAGTGTCAGAGCTCAAGACAGCTGGTTAGGCGTTGTTAATTTTTCTTTTTTTTCCTTTATTTTTCAAAAGAAGCTTGTAAAAATATATCTTTGTGGAGAATGTGATGAAGGAAATATTTGCTACAGGGAACAGAATTCAGCTGCCAGTGTTAAGTTTCACCTGATCTTCCCAGCTCACTTTCCAGTGTTTTCTGTTGTTGTTTTGTTGTTGTTTTTTTCCAGAACATTTGTTTGAAACATTTACATCTGTAAATAGCTGAGTTCAAAAATGGATATGGTGTTACTCAACATGAACAAGCCTTTGGAATCCCTCACACAATTGTTTTTTGTGGAATTTAGGATGTGAGCTTTCACAGTGAAGAAATCCAGATAGATACAGCTCTGGAGTGATTGGGCAGAAAAATTGACTAGGGGGAAAGTTCACTCAAACTTTCTGTTCTCTCTCCATGAAGAAGAAAGGAGGGAGAGTCCTAATGCCTGTGAATTTTTTTATTGATTGGGAATTCCTCACCAGACACAGCAGAAGATGTGTCTGGTGAGGGCAAGGGGCCAGGGAGCTGTTGATAACATATCAGTGTTGATCATTTGAAAAGCTTCTCAGTGCTGCTCTGATGATGTGAATTTACCTGATATCACACAAACCAGAAAAGATTAAATCCTCCTTTCTGGTTCCTTTGTCACTAAGCGGAACAGAAGAATCCCTAATGCTGCAGCTGTGTTGCATCAACTCTATTCACCCAGATTTTTCCCTTTCTAGAACAGTTGTGTTGGACAGTCTGGTCCAGGCTCATCTTCCACTGCTTTAATGGGAGAATAAAAGTTTCACAGTCTAATGGCTTGGCAAGTGTGACAGTTTTCTTAATGCCTGCCCAGAGCTGTAAAATACCAGTGCAAGAGCTACAGCTAGAGGAAGGACAGAAGCAAAGATGTTCTTGTGAGTGAATCAACATGTTTTGTGTAAGTTTGTAGTATTTTATTCCTATGTACACAGACTTTCTTCTCATTCTATAAAAAAGATTCCCACCACACATCAATCCTGAGCTTTCATCAGGAGCATTACATCAGTCTTCTTTTATTATTTAATGGTATTATAGACTTAATTGCAATTTCTCTCATTTTTCTTTTTGTGACCTTTAAGCCAAACAATGACACACAGAGAAAAATAAATTATTTTCCTTCTCATTTGTACAACCTGTTCCAATCTTGCCATTTTCAAAACGAGTCTTTGAAGGAGAACACGTGGCTGACACCACAAAGGATTCCAGGCATCAGCACTTCGTTGTTCTTTCCTACAACCTTTATACCATCCATCTCACATGCATCCCACCTGTGTGCCCTCTCTGCCCTTTGGTCACTGGTGAGTGCACCTCTGCATTCCCTGTTCCTCTGCCTTTAACTCTGCTCACCTGCCCTGCACAGCTGTAGCCCATTAGGGATGAGGCTGGGCCACAGCCCCATTCCCAATCACCACAAACTGCGTGCCTACAAGCCTTTAGTTAGAAAACTACTCCAGGTGAGGTTTCTGTCCCTTATTCCCTAGTACTTCCTTATTGGAGGAAATAAATCATGCCATTCTCAGAATCAGATTGCTCCCAGTTACTACGTAATTCTGTGATTTAGTTTCATTATGTAATATTGGCAGCAAGAAGATTCTTGATCAGTTGTACTTAGAGAAGTTAAAAACTTTAAATTTTTGACTAAACTTTTAACTTTTTTTAACTGAAAAAAGTTAAAAAACTAAAACTTAGAAAAGTCAGTAAAATCAAAAGTTCAACCTAAGCATGTTCTCCACACTTAAATAAACCAGGTTAATTACTAGAGTAGCTTGAGGTTATAACGTGAGGGAAGATGTGATTCTTAGCAAAAACTGCACATGGAATATTATGCGAGCCAAAGGCATTTCCAAGGAGAATCATTTCCCAAGGAAACATGGCTTTGATTTGGGGAAGAATGTTGGCATTCCATGTTTCCTCCACTGCAGCACTATGGGCTGTTCCAGTTGAGTGCTGGATAGCAAACAAAAATGAAATACGGCCTCCAGGCTGAGCAATTTAAAAGAGATTCGAACAAGACATATCAAGCAAAATCGAAGTTTCCCTCATGAATCACTGCTTTTGCAGAAATCTCCTTTTCCCCCCCCCTCTGGTTATTTACAATGATAAATTTGATTCAAAACTCCTGCATTTAAGTAAGAACACAAGAAGGAGATGAAATTGTTTGAATGATTAATATATACCCTGTCTATGGAGCACTGGAAGGAATCTACAGTTTTTTGAGTCTGTACTTTTTGCTTGTTCATAAGTTTTAACAAACTTCATATTTCAGACTTCTTCCAACTGCTGACAGCAAAGACAATCTGTCTTTTTTCTGCCTGTATGGAGAAAGTGACAATAATTTGATTAGGCTGATTTATAACATTAGAAAGCAAGAAGATGAGGAAAGAATTAATCAAATTATGACAAACTGATCCCAGAGAAACTGTGAATTATTAGAGTTTTCTTTTTTAGTCGATAGGATACATCTGGAAGTAAACTAGACCATAGCTGATTAGTTTAAAAGAATAATAGCTGCAATTTCTGCTTGATAATTGTCACCTAGAGTAGATAAATTAAAGGTTCCACAAAGCAGAAATCACGTCATCATACAGGAGGGTGTATTTATAGCAAAAATGTTCAAACAGTGTATTTTCATTCTCTTAGAAGGGTTTTAAATATTATTTCCTTAGTATATATTGCTAGTTGGAGACTTGGGGTAAGCTTTAAAGGAACTCGTTAATGGTAAAGAAGGGTTTTTTGGCAAATACCCCAAAATTCTGATTATCTGCTTCCTCTTTCCATGTTGGCTGAAGTACATCTCTTGTCATGCTGATATGTGGTGTTAGATAAAAGGCCACCCTGATGATACCAAATATTTGTAGGAACTGGACCTTCTTGAGAAACTCCCTCCTGTATTTTCCCACCTGAATTTACCAATAGTAGGATTACTAGTGCAGAACCCAGACCTGCATGAGCTCTAGTGGAGGGAAGTTTTACTTTTTGTTACTTTTCGCATACATGAAGACTCAGACAAAAGTCTTGGGGGAGAAATGACTACCAAGAAAAAAAAATCAACACCAAGAGCCAGCAAAGAACCTCTCTCTCGAAGTGACACATATGCATGTAGTGACAGGACACAGGGAATGGCTCCCCACTGCCAGTGGGTAAGGTTAGATGGGATTTTGGGAAGGAATTGTTCCCTCTGAGGGGGGGGAGGCCCTGGCCCAGGGAGCCCAGAGAAGCTGTGGCTGCCCCTGGATCCCTGGAATTGTCCAAGGCCAGGCTGGACAGGGCTTGGAGTAACCTGGGATAGTGGAAGGTGTCCCTGCCCATGGCAGGGGGTGGCACTGGTGGGTGGGCTTTAAGGTCCCTCCCAACCCAAACCCTTCTGGGATTCTGTGGACAACAGAAGGCAGGGAATTTTTTTTGTTTGTTTTTTCTGATCTTATAAATTTGCTGACATTGAGAAATGGGAGAAAAACTAATGAGGGACACCTGTCTGAAGAACACCTCCTGGGGGGGGGGCTAGAAAATGTTGTAAAAAGTATTGTCAGATTTTGTTGATAGGCAGTGGAGCACTCTATAGCCACTGTCATGTCCCATAACATCCTGAGAAGACCAGTAGCTCCTGTGAGAACATTGCATTAATAGTACTCAAATCTCTATGTTATTGTCTTTCATTCCAGTGAGACTGGAATGAAATACTGTGCAGCTTTGCAGGATTCACTGAATAGTTTAATTCTCCATCTGGAGCAGTGATGTGGAAACATGCTGACCTCATCCACTAAAGCTGGGTGTTCCTAGGTGCAGAAACAGCATCGCAAGAGAAGGAAAGGGGACCAAGAAGGACAAAGAAGTCTTGTGAGAATCCTGTAGAAAAGAGACTAACAGCATCAATAGCTGCCCTGAGTTCTTCCTTCAGAAGGGGATTTAAAGCAGGAGTCAGTTGGAACAAGCATTAGCCAGTTAGCCCAGAGCAAGTGCTCCAAGTCTGGAAATGACAACAAGAGAAGTGGAGGCAAACAGTAAAGATCTGCAGTCATTCTCTGTGTCTCATTAAGGCCAACAAATAAAGTTGAACAATTATTACTGAACAGTTAAAGCTGAACAATTTTTACCAAATAATTCAGAAGTCAGTGTCCAAATATATGTACACACATATATATATATACACACATATATGTATAAATATATAATCTACAAGATTATAGATATATAATCTACAAGAGCTGCCTCCTCAGGACAATAAATTTGCTGTTATTACGTCTGCTGATAAATGCATTCTTGAGCCTGGCTTTGCTCTGGAGGTTTTTCTGGGAATGCTAATAACAGCATTTCATGGGGGGAGGCTGCTGAATTGAAAATTGCAGTAAGACCCAGGGAATGCTTCTTCAATTCACAGATCTGAGCCAAGTTCCCAGAGTTAACATTGGACTGTAGGGTACAAATTTACAACAAAATCCTTAAGTTTGGTTTTTGTTCTGTTCTTTTGTTCCAATGAATCTAAAAGCGTTTGCAATATTCTTCTTAACTCTCTCAATTCATAAGTCTCCAAAGTGTAACATAAATAGAGTACAGGATCTTGGGGTCATCTGGGAACGTCTCTGCAGACAAATTAATCTTACTGATAACAGCCTGAGATTATCAGTGTAAATAGCTCATTTCTCACTGTCCTGATTACGTGAGCCAAACAAACATGATTTGTCTTATGCTGTCAGGACTATTTATTTAACCCAAATGCAATATTTTTACATTTCTAAAAGACAGGAGTGATTTCCCTGTGGTGACTGCAAAGGTAAACCAAGGGACTTCTGGTTGCCTGAGGCCAGTTCGCTTTCTGTCTTTTCTGGGTAGGGCACTTGAGACCAATTGAGTGAAAATTTATCTTTATATGATAAGTGCTTTCTTTGAACACAGGTATCACTCTACACTCTTGAGAGAAAGGCATCTTTCTGGGGTTTTGTAAATTGTTGGAGCATCTTGAAGTATTCTGTGCTTACTGGGTTTTCCAAAGGAGCAATCTGTGCTGCACAGTCTCTCTGAAGAAGAAGCCAAAAACAAATGCCTTTGCAGTTATTCCTCCTCTGCCATATGGAGCAGGAGGAGCTGTGAGGACGCGTCACTCATGGTGGGGAGTGTGGCACAATCTCCTCTGTGACTGTGGTGTGAGTTACAGTGCTGGCAGAAGGATAAATTCCATATGGGACAGGCTGCAAGAAGAGCCTTTTGCAACTGTTCCAGGAATGTTTTGAGTATAGACTACACCAGTGACAGAATCTCAATCTCACACTGGTTTGGGTTAGAAGGGACCTTAAAGCCCATCCAGTCCCAACCTTTTCCATGGGCAGGGTCACCTTCCACCTTCCCAGGTTGCTCCAAGCCCCATCCAACCTGGCCTTGAGCAATACCAACCACTAAAACATGTGAAACACAGGCCCATGAACAGGAAAAATGACAGGAAAGCAGCAGATTTTGATATCTGTTTGGAGAGTTCTGTCCCAGCAGAAGATATTTGCCAGAATGCCTGTGGCAGAGTCAGCTGGAGAGCAGGAGCTGGAATCAAAGTCCTGTTTCCTCCTTACATTTCCTTTCCCATTGCTGGTGTTTCATACCTTTCTCCCAAAGGAAAAGAGGATAATCTCATCTGCCCTTGACAGAGTTTAAATTATTTTCAAGACCAGGACCTTTTCTGATTTCATCAGGCTCATTTCTTGCTTATTCTGTAGAATTACCTGGTCCCAGCACACAGCTCTCCTGCTTCCCAATTCCATTGCTTTTCCCTTTTATCTTGCTGATTCTACTGTTTCCAAGTGTTTTCCCCTGCTCTTTCTGTGCAACTGTACCATGGGTGTCTACTGACCCCTTTATGGTTGCAGATATTTATGTAAATGTATAGAGTTATGCTCAGAGTGTCTTCCTCTCACAAAAAGTGTTGCTAAAGGCATTTTGTGTCACTGTCAGCTGTGCTATTTCAGTGTGCTCATGCCTTGGTGCAAGGCAGGCAAATATTCACTGCCTTTTGATTAGGCTGCTACTGCTTTTTGCAGGGAACAGGTCCCACTTCAGCTCTGCTCCAGTGCTCTGAGTCACTTGGGAACAGCTCAGTCCCCAAGAAGATGTGATGCTGCTCCATCACTTGTTCAGGTTTAGATTCAAAACACCCCCAAAAATAACAGTTAGTGATGATGAATTTTAAAGTATGGTGGCCATGAAGCTTTTAAATTGTCTGTTTTGAACACCCCCGTGAAGCTACACTTGGTGATAACACTTCCATG
>WAAG01016070.1:0-10069 GCA_013390105.1 Tichodroma muraria | reverse complement strand
AACTCTACCTCTTCCACATTAAGTTTTTTTAAAATATTAGATAGTAGAAATTCTGATTGCAAACACTGCATAACACAAATAGATATTAAAATTGTCTCATCAGTTTCTTTAGTGGCTCTACTCATATGCTGAAGGCGGGAAGAAAGAAATCATAGTTTGAAAAACTGTACTACTGCCTGGAAGCATAAGGGGAACTAGCTCCTTGGCTTTGATTTGCATCAAGCAAACTTTCAGTCATAATAATTAACTTTTTCATGAGGCTGTGGCTTTACAATATTTAACACTTGTGCTATATAAGTTTAAACTGCTCCCAATTCTTGCAGAAATTCATATTTAGAATTAATACAGTCCTAAAAGCCTCAGTCCATTTGCTCATATATTGATGGTCACCTCAGGTATCAGAGTAATTACACATGAGATGCATAATAAATTCTTAGAGCTCCTGCTGTATACCATAAAGCTGGTTCTTTACTGCCAAGGAATCAGCTAGCAGTCTGCACAAATATGCAGTTTGCACTGAGAATTACACAGCAAATATTGATGCACTGCAGAAAAGCACCAAAGTATTCAATATCTGTATAATTTTTTATTTTGTATGCTGCACATGTAGCCCCAATCATGTAAATCTGAAAACAGAGACAATCCTTTTCTCCAACTGTCAGTGCTCCAGTGCTCCAACTGAGCTTTTATTTTAATTACTATCTCCCAAAATTTTTTCTTGAGATTTTCTTTTCTTAAAACACTCATTCTTTGAATTCCAAGTAGCATTTTAGCTAATTCTATGCATTAAACAAAGGGTTTTAGTGCTTTCATATACTATCAGAATCTCCATTTCAGAACTGCTGAGTGAAAATGTACAGAATGCTTTAGGAAGAGATGATTAGATGACCAACCACAGTACTTCCTTCTGATCACAGCAGCATTTCTTTTAAGAAAAAACCTGATGATCCAAGCTACCTTTCATACACAACATTTTTTACTTATAGATTGTTCTTCTCTCAACTCTCTTCAGTTTTCCACAATTTTTGAAATGTGGTACCCAGAAGTAGACTTCACCTTCCAACCTTACCAATCTGAAGCAGAATAGAGAAACAGTCCTTTAGGCCATATTCATCTTTATACAATCCAATATGACACTAGTCCTTCATCTAATGATATCATCACTGACTCATGTTGAACCTGTTCTCATGGGGAACCCAGTGTTCCCCATACTATACTAAAATTACTTTACTATTTTTAATTAAGCACAGTACATTGCATTTGTTCCAATCTTTAATTCTACCCTTCCTCTTTTATTTATGTAAACAATTTGGTCAAGGTAATCTTTAATTCTAATCCTGCTGTATAAATTGACTCCTTTCAGATTTGTGGGCTTTTAGAGATGCATAGAGCTCTCAGGCCACTAGAAATGGACCTGTTACATTAGGACTTCATCACATGACTGTGCATGGGGCTGTGTTGACACAGAGACTGTTGGGAAGGGTTCTAGTTCCAGGCTTCAGTAAGAAAAACTGAGAGGCCAGCCTTCCGTGACTCTTCTGAGAGCTAGCCAGCCCCCAGAAAATATTCTAAAGGACAGTATAATAAGGCTGTAAGAGAAGTGATGTCTTCTACCTGTAAATCAGCTCTAGGTTCTTCCTGCCTCTCAAATCTAAACCCCACAAGCCCCCAGTAGCACATGATGGCATCAGAATTTTGGACTCATCCACATTGTAATCCATCACCTATTTTAAGAAAAAAAAAAATAAAACAAAAAATTAAAAAAAATCCAGCAACATCAGTTCTGAAGCATTTTCTTCCATTAAGTCATGAAGTATCTACAGTAAACTATGAGAGAGCTTCTGATCCCTCTTGAACCAAGTTTTTTTATTTCTTGTACATCACATTTTCCTAGCTTCTCTATATAAGCATTACTCAAACGTGTCAAAAACTTTACTTCTCACTATAGTCAAAATATATAGCACAAGTTCTATTATTCTTATGTAGACAAGGAATTATATTGTGTTAAAAATAATTTGTGTATCTGCTAATTAACTTGTCAAAAAATGGTCTCAGTCTATTTTATCTCTAGACCCTGATAAATTTCCCTTAACTGCCCACGCAGATAACTTCAAGCTATCAAAAAAAATGGTAGATCAACTCTTTAATCCATCCATCCTCCAATTGTGTAATGCAAAAACTAACAAATTAGAGAACCTTAATTTTCTACTCCAATGCTGGAAGGCTCTATCTTTATCAAATCAAGCTCAGATAGAAGCTTCATATTTTTTCCCTCCAAATGCTTTATTCAATCATTGTGAGCACTTAAGCTCATACCTCAAAGCTTACAAACTTGTGATTTTTGTGTTTGCTTAAGAGCTGTATAATGTTCACAATTTTCCAGACCTCCCTTCTTATTCTTAAAACACATTAAGAGCTACTGGAAACACGATACCCAGTTTGTTCTGACAATGTCTCTTTTACACATCGGACAATGCACCATTTTCCATTAATAGAAAACAATACATTTATTGGAAAATACTCCATGAACATATTTTACTGAATACTGGTACCACAATACCCAATACTAATTTTTGCACTTTCCAAATTCCTTAACTAACACATTCTCCAAATTGTTGTTGCTTTTAATATACTTAAAAGTCAGTGATAACTGTAATTATTGGTGAATTCTCCTAATTTCCAATTCATTCTGCACATCATCCTGCTTGAACTGGTTATTTGACTCAACCAGATATTCTGCAGTGCAGGTGTTTTTTTTAACCTTCCTTTTTGTTTGTTTTTTTTCATTTACCCCAAATTGTTGTGCCTAGGTTTTTAGTTTCCTTTTTTTGTAATTACAAAAAAAAAAAAAAATTTTTTTTTAGCAATTTTGGGTCACAAATTTTAAAAACTGTCGAACAGATTAATGCTCAAGACCATTCGTATAGCTGCTATTATTTAGTTACAACTACAATCATTGCCTAAGTCAGCTTCCGAATACGTGATTTTTTACTAGTATGCTATCAACAAATAATTTACACCATCAAGAAACTATTTTGCTCAATGATTTTTTTAAACTGAAGCTATCATTTTTTGGCAGGTAATTTACCCATTTATTTCAGGTAGCTATATCCAGACTTAAACCATATAGAAGCCACAAAAACATCAATTATCAGGGGAATGAGTCGGCATGAAGACAGACACACTCAAAGTTATGTGTAATTTTATGAGCCGGAAACATTTGGTAAGAGGGAGTCTAAAAACTGTACCTAATCCAGGCAATTCCACGTTTTACCACAGTTTGCAAATTAGAGGATCTGAAGAACACTCTGGCTAGCCTTCGCCCAGCAAAACACAGTGCGGTTGTCTTTTCTTTCCTGTTGTGAAAATACTACAGACAAAGTGGATATGCATCAAAACCATAACATTACATATCCTCATGGAAAGTCACTACAAATTATATGTGCAAAACAAGATACTGGAAGTACCAAAATTTTAAGTTATTACTAAACCTTATGTAAATGGGTGGAGTGAAGAACTATTTTCCTTCTCATAGGTTAATCAGAATCACGCAAGAGACACAGAGGACTTACTGTTTTGAAATGTGTTCATTTACGAATCTTTACAACTTTATGTACATTAAATAAAAGCTACATATACAACAATTCAAGAGTCAGACCCAAAGAAAGCTCAGGTGACTCACAACACTACTATTAAAATTTTTATTATTCTTTCCACCTAATTTTTGCCTTTTTAGCAACATACTGTTTGCCAACAAACAGTTTAGTGTAGTCAAAGTGTATGTCAATTCAGAATTAAGACTAAGTTTTGTGAGGTGGAGAGTACAAATACTCAAGAAATATAAACAGTTACAGTAACACAAAGTTAACAAAAATATCAATTCAAAAAACTTATCTTCCTAGTTAGCTTTGGTTTAAACTAAGCATATTTCCATGGCAGATTTTCCACAATTACGGCTATGTGTAATGATAGATCCCAAAGAGTCATGATCAGTGGCATAGGGTTTGTCTGGAGGCCTGTCGAAAGTGGTGTCCCCCAAGGTTCAGTACTGGGCCCAGCATTGTTTAACTTGTTCATCAGTGACTCGGGTGAAGGGGCAGATGCCTCCTCCGCAAGTTCACTGGTGACACAAGGCTGGGAGGAGTGGCAGATAACACAGAGGGCTTCAAAATGGTCTTCCAAAGGGCCTTGAGAGAGATGGAAGAGAAGAACTGGAAGACTGAGAGATGGGCAGAAAGCAGTGCCTGAAATTCAGCAAAGGCAATTGTAGGTCCTGTGCCTGGGGAAGAATAATCCCCTGCACCAGTACAGGCTGGGGGCCAAACTGCTGCAAAGCAGCTCTGCAGAGAAGGAACTGTGGGTCCTGGTGGACAACAAGGTGTCCATGAGCCAGCAGTGAGCCCTTGTGGCCAAGAAGGCCAATGGTATTCTCAGGTGCATTAGGAGGAGCATTGCCAGCAGGTGGAGGGAGGTGATCCTGCTCCTCTACTCAGCCCTGGCGAGGCCACACCTGGAGTGCTGTGTCCAGTTCTCCTCAGCAATAGAGTGACATGGAGCTCCTGGAGTGGGGCCATTGGAGGTCAATGGAGAGGAATAAGGTACTGGAACATCTCCCTCACAAGGACAGACAGAGAGCTGGGCCTGTTCAGCCTTGAAAAGAGACAACTGAGAGAAGACCTCATTAATGTGTATAGATGGGTGGTGTGTATAATGGGGTGTGTCGAGAGGATGGAATCAGGGTCTTCTCAGTGATGCCAAGGAATAGGACACGCGGCAATGGGCAGAGACTGATGCACTGGAAGATGCACCAAGTGACCAAGCACTGGAACAGATTGCCTGGAGAAGTTATTGTGTCTCCCTCACTGGAGATATTCAAGAGCCTTCTGGACACAATCCTATGCCATGTGCTCTAAGATGACCCTGCTTGGGCCAGGAGGTTGACCCATATGGCACACTTTCAACCTTACTTATTCTGTGATTCTGTAATTCTGTATTCAATTTCTTTCATGCATAAATACACTAATAAGCCTTTACAGGAGTAAAATTTCCTTAAAAGGCAGAAAACTAACCATCACATCTATATTCTAAGAAATAAAATTACATAAAATACCAAAACAAGTTTTTTTAATACCACCAGCAACATACAAAGCAACCTGCATATGATAAAAAGTATTACTTCATAGAAAATGAGGAGTAAAAAAAACCTGCACAAAAAGAAGAGTAATCACAATTCACATAGATTAGCAGACCAAAGGGCTGGGGTAGAGAACCTGAGAGGAGTATCTTTCATCATTTACAAAGAAACTGTAAAATTCTTTCAAAATATATTACCTTCAGAGGCTTAAAAAAAAAAAAAAGGGTTTTTATTTGGAAACCGTGTTGTCCTTTTAAACAGTGCCCCCTCCCGTTCAGGAATAAACTGTGACTTTCCTAGTGAGGAGCGTCATCATGTAGAAATGGTCACTCCCTTGTGACCTGCACGTTATTTTCTTTAACCATCCCATTTTCCAGAACTTAAGCCAACCCCAAACGCAGAGTTCTAGCCAAGCAAAGCCAGCTTGTGACTGAGAACAGGCAATTTGGAGCTCAAGTGCACTCAAAGCAGCAGGAACATTGGGAAATCTCCCGAAAGACCTCAAAACCCTGCAGCACCCACTGCAAAACTGTATAGATTCAATCAGAGCTGTTTGAATAAGAAACTCAGTTTTCAAATCACAACTTCCAAAATGCCATAAAAGAGACAGCATCTGGCATACCTATGTCTAAACTTTTCACCTACATATGACCCTGGACTTACTGAAAAAAATACACTATATTTCATTTTACTATCACTGTATATAATTTTACTATTTGCGATTGTCCAAAATTTAAAGAGGCAACTCCACATAAAAATTATTCCTGTATTAAAGAAAAATGGCTCAATACTGTTTAAGTTATAAAGTAGTATATTTTCTGATTTTATAAGAAATGTGTCTCCTAGATCTTATGTTCAGCTACAATATGTGACTATTGACCAAAAAGCAGACACCTCCATATACGTTTCATTAACAAAAAGTATTTTATGTAATAGAGTTCAATCTTGAATTTTAAGTTGTAAAAGAATGAGAAGTTTGAATGCTTTCAAAACTTCTCACAGAATGTTCCAGCTGCTCTTAAACACAAAACCAAAAAAAGGAAGCAGGTTTATTTTGCTACATTAAAAAACCCACAAATTACAGCCGCTTTCTTAAAACACCAAGAACTTCTGTTCTTCTAAATGAAGACTTGAAAGAGTGGGAGACCTTTTTGTCATGGCACTGCTTTTTTTAGTGTTGTTATTTATTGGCCATCAGAATTGATGAGAAAAGGAGTATAGAAGGAACATAGACTACTAGAACTGGGATTGGTTAGACTTCATGGTAATACCATAGCTTAGAGCAAGGAGGGCAATTAAATAATAAATTAAAAGTAAGCTGATAACATCTCTATGATAATTTATGTACCAGAAAGAGAAATAATGAAATACATACAAATGTTGCTATATTCCAAATGGCACATATGAACCATTCACAGCCACATGACCAATGTGATATATTCTGAAGACAGCCCAGCCTGATCTGGCTCACATCAAGCAGTACAAAACAGTAATTCCTACATAACACGATTCACAAAAACAGTATCACAAGGAGTGCAGCACTCCAGCATCTAAACCACTTCAAGGATCTGGCAAATACCCTAATCCATAATAGGGTAATGGCTACTATCACTGTAACCACAAACACAAAATGCCAGCAGCTGTTGAACTAGTCAGCATTGAGTACAGAGGGACAACCACTATTTCTGATACAGACCAAGGTGCCATTGGCCTTCTTGGCTACCTGGGCACACTGTTGGCTCAAGTTCAGCTCCTGCCAATCAGCATGCTCAGGTCCCCTTCTGCTGGGCAGCTTTCCAGCTGCACTTCCCCCAACCTGTAGTGCTGCAGTGCCTTGTTGCAACTCAAGTGAAGAACCTGGTACTTCACCTTACTGAACCTCACACCACTGGCCTCAGCACATCAATCCAGCCTGGCCAGAACCCTCTTCAGAGATTTCTACCCTTCAGCAGACCAACACTCCCTCCCAACTTGGTGTCGTCCTCAAACTTACTGCGGGTGCACCCCTTGTGCACATCATCAATAGCTTTATTAAACAGGACTGGCCCCTGGGGAACCTCATTTATAACTAGCCACAAATTGAATGTGGCACCATTCACCACCCAGCCACCCAGCTCGTTCTTCACCCAGGAAAGCATGCACCTGCCCAAGCCCCGGTCTGCCAGCTTCTCCAGGAGAATGCTGCAGGAGACAGCATCAAAGGCTTTGCTAAAGTCCAGGTAGACACATCCATAGCCTTTCCCCCACCCACTAGTTGGGCACTGATCATAAAAGGAGATCAGGTTGTTCAAACAGGACCTTCCTTTCACAAACTGAGCTTGCTGGGCCTGATTCTGTGGCTATCCTGCGTATGCAATGTAATGCACTCAAGATAGTCTGTTCCATGACTTTCCTGAGCACCAAGGTCAGGCTGACAGGCCTGCAGTCCCCTGAATCCTGCTTCTGGCCCTTCTTGTGGATGGACATCACATTGATCAACCTCCGTTGGTCTGGAACCTCCCTGGGTAGCCAAGACTGATGATAAATGATGGAGAGCAGCTTGGTGGGCTCTTCTGCCAGCTCCCTCACTACCCTTGGGTGAATCCCATCTCCCTCCATGGACTTGTGTCCAATTGGCACAGCAAGTTACAAACTAATTCCTCCTGGATTACAGGGGTTCTATTCTGCTCCCTGTCTCCATCTACCAGCTCAGGGAGCTGGCTGATAACCCATCTTTCTGAGGAGACTAAGAGACTGAGGCAAAAGAGGCATTAACTGCTCAGCCTTATCCTTGGTTGCAGTATTCCTCTTTACATCTAGAGGCTGGAAATAGAGGCTGGAAATTTTCCTTGGCCATTCTGTCGTAATGTATTTATAAAAGTACTTTCTATTATCTTTCACAGAGTTGGCCAGATTGAGTTCTAGAAGAGCTTTTGTCTTTCTGGTTTTCTTTCTATGTGACATAACAACACCTTGTACTCTTCCTGAGTTGCGTGCCACTTCTTCCCAAGGTGATAAACTCTTCTTTTTCCCTCTAAGTTCCAGCAAAAGTTCCTTACTCAGTCAGGTCAGTCTTTTTCTCCCACAGCTTGTCTTTTGGCACACAGGGACAGACTGCTCCTGTGCCTCTATGATTTCCCTCTTAAAGTACGTCCAGCCTTTTTGGACCCCTTTGTTTTTAAAGGCTGTTTCCTAAGGAACCCTCTGAAGCGGTGTCCTGGACAGGCCAAAATCCACCCGCCTGAAGTCCAAGGTAGAGGTTTTGTTGATCCCTTCCTTACTTCACTAAGAATTGAAAACTCTATTATGTCATGGTCACTGTGCCAAAGATGTCATCTGACCACCACATTTCCCACCAGCCCTTCTCTGTTTGTAAAAAGCAGGTCTAGCAGGGCACCCCCCTTGTTAAGCTCACTTACCAGTTGTGTCAGGAAGTTGTCCACACACTTGAGAAACCTCCTAGACTGCCTCCTCTCCACTGTGTTATTTCCAGCAGACATCCCACAAGTTAACCTCCCATAAGAACAAGGGCTAGCAACTGTGAAACATCAGCCAGATGCTTACAGAATAGTTCATCCATCCCTTCATCCTGGTTGGGCTGGCTATAACAGACTCCCATCAGGATGTCTGCCTTGTTGACCTTCCCCCTGATTCTCACCCATAGATACTCAACCTTGTCATCATTATCCTTGAGCTCTACACAGCTGAAACACTCCCTAATGCAGAGCCTCTCCATCACCTCTCCTTCCTTGCTCATCCCTTCTGAAGTGCTTGTAGCCACAAATTGCAGCACTCCATTTACATGCCTCATCCCATTTCATTTCCCTAATTGCAACTACATCACAGCTTTCCTGCTGCACAACAGCCTTCAGCTCCTCCTGTCTGTTACCCATACTGATACAGACGCACTTCAGCTGGGCAATCAATTTCACCCCTGACACAGGCATGCCACCCCAGGCTTGTCTCTAGTGAGTCTGGTCTTACCTGCTTCCCCCTTCAAACCAAGTTTAAAGCCCTCTCAATCATCCCTGCCAACTCACATGCCTAGAATCCTTTTCACTCTTTCAGACAGGCAAGCCTCATTTGCCTGCAGCCAGTTTAGTGCTATATAAACTATCCCATGAGGGAAAACGCCAAAATTGCACCAATGGCACCAGCCTTTAAGCCACGTGTTGATCACGGTTCTCCTGTTTCTTTCAGCATTCTTCCCTGCTGCTGAAAGCATTGAGGGGAACACCACCTCTGCCCTTATCCCTTCAACCAGTCATCCCAATGCCCTGAAGTCCTTTTTGATTGCCCTAGGAGTTGTCACTGCTGACCTGGAAACTCAGAATTAGGTAATAATCAGAGGGTTCAATCAGTCCAAGGAGTCTTCTAGTAATATCTCTTACTTAGGCCCCAAGGAGGCAGCAGATTTCCCTGTGGGACAGGGCCAGTAAGAATATGGGGCCCTCAGTTCCCCTCAGAAGGGAGTTACCTACAACAATCACCCGTCCTTTTTTTACAGCTGTAGCTGTAATGTGTGTGGTTGACTGACTCGCCCCACGCAGACCTTTATTATCACTTGCCTGACCCTTGAGTCCCAGAGCATCATACCTCATCCCATCTCTCTTCACAAAAAAACCCAAAAACCCCCCAGAAAAGACCCGCAAAAAAAACCAAGCACATTTGAATGCAGCAAAGTCAACCACAGCAGAAAATAGTTAGGAATTGTAGTATCTAGAATCACATCACAGAGATTTTAGAAATCAATCAGGAATTCTTCTTAAATCAGTTTTCTGCCTGATTGTGCCAAAAAACCCTTCTTGCATGTCAGAGATGTGCATTTCGTCTCAGTCTGGTTGCTTCTTTCAGTATACTTAGATTGAGGCTTTGCTATTTCCTGTCTTAACTCAATGGATTTATAAGGTGATTTTTTTGTAAGAGCGCTGGCGTTTATGTCTTTATTCCTAAAAG
>WAAG01016067.1:344-18368 GCA_013390105.1 Tichodroma muraria | reverse complement strand
ATGAGACAATCATATTTTAAGATTTATCTGTTAAATGGCCTCAATGATACAAAGGTATATAGCATTGTTATGAAATAAAATCTGGGAAATTTTCAGAAAAATTAATGGAGGAGGAAAAAGATAGTCAGTTTAATATAATATATAAACTTCTTTGAGCTCTGACAAATGCTTGCTGAAGGAAAGAGCCATGGAAGTTTCTGTCTCTCACCAGAAACAGAACAGTTTCTCACCTTGCTTCTCTGGCATCTTATTTGCAGAAGAAAATTAATTCCCTGTTTCAGACATTTGCATTCACAATCCAGCATCCTAACACACACTTAGGACATTTGACCACTTGAGTGACATCTGTCAATTTTAAAACTTTTGCTTTTAAAAATTATGACACATCAATACCATCTCTCCCTTACCCAGAGTAACGGAAGATAAATCAACCAAGCAAACACATGGCTTCTCTGGGAAGTGCATAAGTTATGCAGGCAAAATGTAAATAAAGAGAAAACCATTCATGGCTCTGTAAATTGAAAAGTGCAAGAAGCTCTGGGCAAGCAGGACCTGGGCAAGCCTGGTGCAAATACAGCCTCCCAGACACCACTGGCTCATGTGAGACAAGCACCGGCATCCCACTTCATACGGAGTGTCCAGCCTGGATCATTTATCCTCGGTCAAGAAGAGTTGATTAATACTCCTGATCAGTCATCCATTCATTTAGATATTATGTCAGCATTTATTAGCTTGTGGTTGCACAGGTTTTTTTATGACTGCTACTTAATTGGATCTCCTAGCCCACACTGATATAGATATTCATAGAAATATTTGGAGCAATCTCCCAAACAGATTGATGTTCACCCAGGAAGTACTGGGACAAAGAAAGATTAGTTTTTGAAACTCAGGTAACTAACTGAAGAGTATAGTACTACCACATCTAAACATATTTCTGTGTTCTCAAAATGCTCACTATTACACCTGTTTCCAGAGGAAGATGTGCAGCAGGAGATTTTTTTTCATTACTGGATGTAGGTCAGGTATTACTGTAGTGAAAAAAAAAAAATACAGATCGCTATTCCTGCTCCTTAAATACTTGTTTATTGTATACTTTGGAAAAGTATTTAGCAAAGTTCACAAACAGCTCTTCTTTCCATTCTTTGACTCTGTACATATTTTTAAATTTTCACCTTAAGAAGATCCATGTTTCAGCAATCACAAAACATAATGAGATTGTAAATAGAGCAGCAAACAGTATTTTCAATGATATCTATTTTTGAACAACTAATACAGAAGATAGACTGTCAGCAGAACACATTGTGGCAGTATTTCAAAGGCAGTATATTATGAGTGAGAAGGGACTCTTTCAGAGAAACTTCACGGTTTTGNAGGGAGAGGGAGAGGGAGAGGGAGAGGGAGAGAGATTGCAGTGCCAAAAGCAAGGAGCAGAAACCAGGTCTTGCCTCTCAGGTGGTAGAAGAGATTCAGAGGGACATGTGCAGAGCTTTCAGCATTTACTGCAAGCACTGTGTATAGGATGCACTGGGAGGCTGAAATGCCACCTTTTTTTCCTAGTATAGCTAGTGTCTTAAGGCACTCAGAGTGTGCTTTCTCGCTATGAATTTTTAAAATAATTTTCTTTATATTCTTATAGGACTTGGGATTCCAGTACACTTCCTAGCTTTTGTGGGTTCTTAAAGTGATAACAAGCTCCACCTGAAACTGTATCTGAGTCAGGCACCAACAACAGAATGAGTGTGGTGGGATTGAGGATGTTTTCGATATATTCCTCGCCCCACATTCTTCCCAATAACCCCTTCAAATCCTTGTGCTATGTTCTACCTCTGGGTGTCTTCTGTTTCCTTAAATGTAGGCCATGTGTTTCAGTATTTCATCCTTCATTTTAAGAGCTCTTGAAAATTCTGATTAATTTTAAGGTCTGTTCATATATGAGATTACTTAATCTTATTATTAATTATTATTATTATTAGGTGTAAATTATTTTTATCAATTAAGTAATAAGTATAATGTCATATTGCACTGTGTCAGATTGTGATTTAGTGTTTGATTTAGGTTTATGCAGAGGCAATATAGCTTAGCTCTGCTTCTGTGAGGTGGGTAAGAATGTCTGGCCAGAGGATTGCTTGCTGCATACACAGAAATGATCAAATTCTATTACTGCCTTTGTTATGCATTAGGAATCACAACGAAACCACATGGTAACAAAGTATGCCTGAAGGAATCTTTGCTTTGTTTTACATAGTTGTGCCAAAGGCATTAACATCTCTTAGATGTTTCCTTCTGATTTTTACAATTACCCTTTATTTGTCATTCCAGTAAAAATCAACTGCCAGTAATATCAACAGAACATCATTAACTCTGAATTGGTTTGTGGGATCTTGAGATGGCATATTCCACTCCTCTGGCTTTTTATCTCAGTGAATTATGGTATTAGTAATCAAGGCAAATGTACTCTGGTCCATGAAGATCAGTCTGGATATCACTGCTGATGTCAAAAAATATGGATTTAAGAATAGAATGTCCTTATGATATTTGCATCAAGGTACAAAACTGTGCAAGTTTTACATCGTTAAGCTTCTGAACACTTTTGCTGTGCCTTGGTTTACTTCACTTTCAAAGCCTCTGCAAAAATGCTAGTCCTAAGTGTTTATTGTGTTTATGGTGATGCAATTCAGAATCTTTCTGTTTTTTGAGATACTATGAACGTCTCTGTAATCTTCCATTGGAATGTTTCTTCACTGCTTTTTCTGACTCCCTGTTTTACCAGAGTGAAGGTGTTTTCTGTGTAGTTTCGATTTCCAGCATCAGTTTCCAGTAGAGGGCAATCTTGTTCCTAGATAGGTTCCTCATGTGTGAAGTTAACCCTCTGATGAACAACCAGCCCGTGTATTTCAAAAGGAGTATTAATCCAAACACACGGACTGCCTTATTTTTTTTTTAACTTGTCATTTAATTAATATTTTTTCTGATGCTTCTGGAGCCCATTTGCTTGCCTGATCGAAAAAAATCTTAGAAACTGTGCAAAATTATGTCAGCATGGANTATTCCTGCTCCTTAAATACTTGTTTATTGTATACTTTGGAAAAGTATTTAGCAAAGTTCACAAACAGCTCTTCTTTCCATTCTTTGACTCTGTACATATTTTTAAATTTTCACCTTAAGAAGATCCATGTTTCAGCAATCACAAAACATAATGAGATTGTAAATAGAGCAGCAAACAGTATTTTCAATGATATCTATTTTTGAACAACTAATACAGAAGATAGACTGTCAGCAGAACACATTGTGGCAGTATTTCAAAGGCAGTATATTATGAGTGAGAAGGGACTCTTTCAGAGAAACTTCACGGTTTTGAGCCTCAGTAGATTTCCTTCAGTTTCTGCCAAGACACAATGCTGCACACATTTCATTAATTTTATCAATGCTAATTACAGAATCATAGAATGGTTTGGATTGGAAGGGAAAGATCATCTAGGTCCAACCGGTCTGCCATAGGAAGGGTTACCTTCCAATACCTTGCTAAATACATGATGTGCATTTAAAATGAAGAGTAAGAGTTATGGAACTGTAAAGGCGAGATTGCTCCTCTCCTGGGAAACAGATGGAACAGGTTGCAGGGGCCNCCACCTGAAACTGTATCTGAGTCAGGCACCAACAACAGAATGAGTGTGGTGGGATTGAGGATGTTTTCGATATATTCCTCGCCCCACATTCTTCCCAATAACCCCTTCAAATCCTTGTGCTATGTTCTACCTCTGGGTGTCTTCTGTTTCCTTAAATGTAGGCCATGTGTTTCAGTATTTCATCCTTCATTTTAAGAGCTCTTGAAAATTCTGATTAATTTTAAGGTCTGTTCATATATGAGATTACTTAATCTTATTATTAATTATTATTATTATTAGGTGTAAATTATTTTTATCAATTAAGTAATAAGTATAATGTCATATTGCACTGTGTCAGATTGTGATTTAGTGTTTGATTTAGGTTTATGCAGAGGCAATATAGCTTAGCTCTGCTTCTGTGAGGTGGGTAAGAATGTCTGGCCAGAGGATTGCTTGCTGCATACACAGAAATGATCAAATTCTATTACTGCCTTTGTTATGCATTAGGAATCACAACGAAACCACATGGTAACAAAGTATGCCTGAAGGAATCTTTGCTTTGTTTTACATAGTTGTGCCAAAGGCATTAACATCTCTTAGATGTTTCCTTCTGATTTTTACAATTACCCTTTATTTGTCATTCCAGTAAAAATCAACTGCCAGTAATATCAACAGAACATCATTAACTCTGAATTGGTTTGTGGGATCTTGAGATGGCATATTCCACTCCTCTGGCTTTTTATCTCAGTGAATTATGGTATTAGTAATCAAGGCAAATGTACTCTGGTCCATGAAGATCAGTCTGGATATCACTGCTGATGTCAAAAAATATGGATTTAAGAATAGAATGTCCTTATGATATTTGCATCAAGGTACAAAACTGTGCAAGTTTTACATCGTTAAGCTTCTGAACACTTTTGCTGTGCCTTGGTTTACTTCACTTTCAAAGCCTCTGCAAAAATGCTAGTCCTAAGTGTTTATTGTGTTTATGGTGATGCAATTCAGAATCTTTCTGTTTTTTGAGATACTATGAACGTCTCTGTAATCTTCCATTGGAATGTTTCTTCACTGCTTTTTCTGACTCCCTGTTTTACCAGAGTGAAGGTGTTTTCTGTGTAGTTTCGATTTCCAGCATCAGTTTCCAGTAGAGGGCAATCTTGTTCCTAGATAGGTTCCTCATGTGTGAAGTTAACCCTCTGATGAACAACCAGCCCGTGTATTTCAAAAGGAGTATTAATCCAAACACACGGACTGCCTTATTTTTTTTTTAACTTGTCATTTAATTAATATTTTTTCTGATGCTTCTGGAGCCCATTTGCTTGCCTGATCGAAAAAAATCTTAGAAACTGTGCAAAATTATGTCAGCATGGACCTTGAGCTGTCATTTGTTCTACCTTCTTTTTCAAGACAGGATTAACTATATTACAATTCTTAACTGATGTTGCTTTTTAAAATCTTTACTGGGGTGAATGCACTACATGTCTGGATTATCTATTCTAGTTCTTACCTGTCCTCATATATAGAAACAGATTTTAAATTCCCTTTGCTTTATTTTAAACCCAGCACTTCTTATTTTATTTGTTGTGGACATGAAAAAAACCTGTGGTGAAGTGGGAGAATTACTCTCTGTTGCTGTAGAAAAGATCCTTGGAGTAACACAAACTGAGTAAAACATCCAATAAAAGTTCCCTTAGCAAGTTCGTGGCTGAATGACGTGCTCTGATATTTCTGGCAGCAATTCTATCTCACTTGTTAGTTCTTATGTCCTGCACAGTCTGCTTTTTTTTTTCAGCTTATTTTCCCCTAAAGATTCTGTTTTCTGGACATCACAACTACCTGAACCACCTTGTGCTGTAGCCTGTAACTCTCAGTCATCTTACAAGAGTCATGTGTGAAGTTTATTGAAGTTTTGCCATGACTAAGATCACAGCTGGTTGATATTACGCAGCAACTGATTCATCCACCCAACTGAATCATGGACTGCCTACAAATGATTAATGAGAGGCTGCTTTGCTAACACAATTAGTGGCAATTGGGAAGATAGTAATATCAACACTTGTCAGATATAAAGAAATTGCTTTTTTGAGCTCAGCATGACAACAGTAGTACAGGATTTGGCTACTGATACTAGCCCCAGCTTTAAAATGATTTATTGGAGATGGTAGAACCAGCATAAAATTTCAAGTATTGCTAATCCCTTCAAGCCTTCTGTGGTGGGAGGAAGTGGTGGCTCTTCGGGCCCCAGATATACTTCATTTCCAAACTCGCTGCCTGGGATGCATGAGGATGAGTAGCTGTAGCCTGTCCAGCTTAGAGATGTACATTTGCTATTGTTGAGTAATCCATTCAGTGCAGTCAGCTGAGGGTGCAGCTGCAGGGCCAGCTGCAGGTGGTGTTCTGGGGGGCAGGAGGCTGAGCCCAAGGTAGGAGCCCGTGACCTGCTGACCCTTCGCATAAGAAGGGGTCCAGGGACCTGTGGCCCTGCCAGGTGACTGGACACCTGGACTCTCGGAGACAGCGGGAGCCAAGCATCCCAGGTTTTCCCACCCTTAGACTGTGAGGGGATAAAAGCTTAGAGGTTCCTTTGTTCTGGGTACCCTCTTGGAGGCACCAGCTCGAGCTGTTATTTTGTTATTTAGTTATTGCACCATGGTTAAATTATTTTTAGGATCTAGACATCTGAGACTCTGCTATGGGATGGCAGGGGTTGAGCTGTAAGGGCTGACTGTGTGGGTTGGGGGGTGTAGCTGCAAAAAGGCTTCAGTCCCATCTCTGGTAATGCAAGTGTGACTGCCAGAGTGGCCCCTGGATGGTCAGACAGCGAGGCGTCCTTAACGTTGTAGCTGTTAAGAAGTTGCTATGAGTTTGCTCAAACTCTGATGGACCCTGGCTGCTCCAGTCTGGTTTTGCACAGAAGAGACTGTGTTATGATGATCATCTGCTAATGACTTAGCTGAACCTCACTTGAAACCTGAGACAATGAGACTCCTCAAAAGTTACTGTCAAGTTAATAGATTTGTAATATGTAGAATGCAATTCATGCTTTAGTACACTAGCTGGTGCTCTGTACTAAGCTGTTCAATGGATGTGTAAGGTATGAATTCCCATACTGGTTTGTATGCATTTTATACCCCCTTTTGTCACTGAGCTCTCATTTTGGGAAAAGACCATCTTGGCAAAAAAAGGCTGAGCTGATTTTTTCATGTTTGAGATCAAACCCTCTACTAGTTATCAAGGCTTTTCAGCTTTGGGTCAAGGCAAACTGAAGTTGTTTGTGCAAATGTGTGTGCATGTAGGGAGAGGAATGCTTACCAACATAAACAAGTTTTGAGTAACTGGCATATGACATCACATAAAGGAAAGTGAGCTAGCAAAAATGTGAGAAGGAAGAAAATAGAATGGTAATAAACTTAAAATTCTAAAATTTTGTTTTAAACTATAAGAATAACTCTCACTACATATCACGGTGGTATACAGTGATACTTCTTGTTGGTAATACAGCTGAAGTCAATGAGGTTGTATGTTTTACCTCTGAGCTTGCTAGTGTCCCCATGGAATAAAAGTGCATGTCAGATGCACAATGTCTCATGCTAGTTTGGAGCAGGTGGAAAAAAGAAAAATAGGAAAATTATTCTCAGACATTTAAGTAAATGAACAGTCTTGCTCTAATGTAGTATAAGTAAAATGTCTCTATAGAATGTTGAGTTTAAATGCTGAAAAAATGCCATTCTTGAGTGACAAGCTACCTTACCACTTCTAATGACTTTAAAATAAAACTTCTGTTGTGGTCTAAGAATGGCACTCCTTATTTTAGTGCTCCCCCACCCCTCCAAGGCTCTCACAAACGAGGCTCCATTTGCTCATTCTCTAGCACCTTCTCCTTCAAATTTCCTCCCCAGAAGTGGAGTGGAGAATTGGATATACAAAATGGTGAAAATTATGGGTGGAGATAAGAATAATTTACTGGAAACAGCAATGAGATAAGAAAACAAACAGTAACACCAGCAAGAGTAATAACAAAAGTGTACAAAAAGTGGGCGATTTACATGTTAAAAAACAAAACCTCAGTGCAACATGGCATGGTTTAGAGAAAATGAACCAACAGGTTCCCTATCCTGCCATGCTTTCTGTTGCACCTGAAGCCACATCCTTCTTCCTGGGAGCAAGAGCTCCTTATTTTCCCCCATGAGATGGCCTAGAATAAAACCCTAGAGTGCCCACACAGATCCAGGCTCTGCCCCCTCATGGCTGTTGTAGAAAAAAATAGCTCTGTGCAGGCCAAAACCAAGACAACTGCTTTATTACTACTCTTTGACTAAAACAAGAACAATGCAATAACAATAACAACAACAAAATAATTACAGCTCTAAAATATAAATATTGCAATATTTGGAGGTCACCCACTAGAAACTAAATAGGGTGTGTAGGTATCATCTCAACCTGGGGGTGTTTTCTGACTTCTTGTGCTTAGCAATAAAATGAGCAGAACAGATGTTTGGAAAGCTGAGTAGTTCTTTATTAGCTTTATTATCTAATATTGGCAAAGATGCAGTTCAAATTCATCATGCGTCCACAGCCTGACTAAAAGATGCTTTTCCATTTCTCTTTTCCTTACATTCAGTACTTCTGTCTTCCTTCACCCCACCCTGGTTCATGCTCTGAGATGCTCTTATTGAGGGTGCTGTTTACATGATTTTGAAAGATACTACTATCCCATCATGGCCAGCTGTAAAGTTTTCCAAAGTATATATTTGTGAGCATAGGGGATGGAAGATCCTGTGACCACCTTAATTTTACACCTTGGGGAACTTGCCATAAGAGTATAAGAAGTATACAAGTCCCAAGGATTTCCTGAGGTCAAGGAACAAGGTCCTATTGCAGCTCATTGCAGCCAGAGCTGAGGGCAAGAGACAGATTCCTTGGGAAAATGAATTCCTAACACAAATGTGTTCTGAATTCAAAGAGATGGCTGACGTGGGCCATAAAAATGAAAGAAAATGAAACTCACAGAACTAAGAGGTTGTCCTAGTATGTCTGCAAGCATCCTGCAAGCCTACATGATAGAAGCAAGATACTCTATCACAAAAAGCAAATCTATTTTATGAAGATTTGGGGTATTTCAGGGACTGATGCATCTAGGTAGGGATTGTGTTGCTATTCTTCGGTGAGGTATACCCCAAAGTGAGGAAGAAGAGAACATGGTACACTTCTGAGAAGACTTACAGATTGGTATGAGCCACCCTTGGTTGACCCTGCTTCAGATGTCCAGACTGGAAAGGAAAAAACTTTTCAGGGCCAAGTGCTAGGAAAAACATCTTATCAGCCATTCTATCATCACATGTTACTAATAACGTGTCTAAATTTCTCCAGTGTGGATTCTGTCAAGCAATAAGCACTTGCCCAGAGGTTATTAATTTGATAGGATATATGCTATCACTTCATATATACTGTTCATGGAAAGTTATGAAATTCTTAAAGAGATCTTCAGTGACCAAGAAACAGTTTTGCACAGCAGATGCAATAATCCCCTGTACAAACCTGTAACACCACATTTCCCTAACACTGCATGCAGAAACTAGAGAGGAGGAAACAGAGAGACTTCAAAAGAAATTGCCTGATCTGGATAGATGTTGGTCTGATGAATGTGCTGACTGGATGTTCAGATCTGAGGGTAACATTTAGAAGTTATGGGTGTTACTGTGGGTTCTGAAATGGCAACCTTCTTTGCATGGTCATGTTGGAAGTCCCACAGATAAAAAGACAAAGTGGCTAAGATATCCAGTTGCTTTTTTACCTTAGGCTTTCATTTCTGGCTTTGTACCTCAAAGTCTGTCCTGCATTGTTGATAAAAACTTTTGTTCTTCACCTCAGCTGGTGTTAGAGGTAAGAGGGGAGAACTGACTGAGGTGAGGTACCAAATCTTTTCTGTTACAGCATAATCAAATAAAGCAGGCAGTGTGAACAGCCTGAGAAACATCCAGACCAAAACATATTTAGGGGACTGGGCCCTGAGTAGTTGTTGTTATTAACAGCATCCCTAACTTATCCCCAGTTCTTTCTTTTTACTATTTTCCTTAAAAGCAGAGGACAGAATGACAGGCACAGCTCTCAGGAAACCATAAAATATTACAATGGCCCCTTGGGAAACACTTTGTGTCAGTGTCATTCTGACTCTCTGGAAGACTAGTTCTGCTCTGGCACTGCCCAGGTTAAGGAAGAGGAAAACAATTTGGTGAAGGCCAGCTCCCACTCAAAATCCCAGGTGCAACAAGTCCCACTCTGCCTTTGATGTTTTTCTCTGATAATATTTTCTCCAATGTACCTCAGGCTGTGATTGCTGGACATTCTAAAGAGGAAATCAATGGACATAGATTTACAATTCTACAATATAAGGTTTTAGAATAGAATTTAATTTCTGTGAAATTCATCCTCTGCAGGGAGTAAGCAAAGAACAAGTTTGGCCCAAGAGTGACCCACAGTTCCAACTGAAGTCAGTTCCAACTGAGATTTTGGGACGAGAAAAAATGAAATGTCTGTAACCAATGGGTCTAGTGATATTTCCATAATAAAAGAACCAAGGGGGTTAAATGTAGGTCCAAATGGAAAAGAGAGCATATGGAGTCCTGGCAACTGTAATAGTCAGTGTAAACCCAGCTGAACTTCATCAGAGAATAATTTGACCCTTGATTTTTCTATTATATATGGAGATAGAGAAATAAAAGTACTAAACAAGTTAAAGAAAATGAAACGCCATTATCCAAAGGGATAATTGTCTGTGCTGTACCTCCATCACAGGGGAACAGCACGTGGGAAGGACTGAAGAGCTGCACTCAATACTTTTGTCAATTCCCCTATCTGCTTTTAACAGTGTGAAACTCTGGTTAGATTGTGCAGGTGGTGAAAATTACGGCTCGAGGGATGCAGGGACAAATCCTCACCATGGTGCATGGCAACCCCAGAGCCAGGTACGCTTGTGCGGCTGCTGTGCTGCTGCTTACGCTCGAGGCTGCTGAGCCCTGTGGAGATCCCCTTTGCCAGCTGAGAGCCCGAAGAGTTGCAGGGATATCTGGTGGCAGAGCCCTGTACCTGGGGGATTCCTTGGCAGCCTCAAATATAACCCAGCTAGCATTTGAGCTGAAGTGCAGAAGAAATGAGCACAAGAAAGGATTAGTTCTCACTCCACTTTCCCATAGCCACGCAGGGACAGCAGTAGTGCGTGGGAAGTGCTGTCTTCAGGACTTCCTCTGGGATTTATTCAACTGGAGGTCACCAAGTCCTGGCTCTCCCTTCCCACCTTTGGGAGTGTGAGTAGGAACTTGCAGTAACAGAATGTATTTAATCTATTAAAATGGCATAATAAGCTATTCCTGACCAAAAGGGGAACAGTAAGTCCTGCTGCGTCTCTAAAGATGTTTTATAAAGGGCAGAATCACACTGGGCTAGTGAGAGGAAGGCTGCTTGTAAGTGATCTGATCTGAAGCCAAGAGTTGCAGTGCAGGATGCAGCCTGTGGGTTCTTGCAGAATGCAGACTGGGCAGTCACCGTTTGTCTTTAGTGTGCCCAGTCTAAAGCTTTTGAGTTGTAGAAATGAGACCTGAAAGAAAATTTGTCTTTTAGGGTCAAGTCTGATTTATCTTGGAATGAAAGGACACCAAAGTGTTCCTGAGAGGGAGAAGTCCCCTTCAACAATATCCATTGCATCATCCTTGCCAGTCTTTATTTGAAAAGGATGATGTTATAAGCCTACCTGAAAGCAGAGGTTGCAGGCCAGGAACAGTAGGATTGTGAGCCTTCCAAGTATGAATCACATCACTAGCAATTTTTCCCTGAAGGGAGAAAAGTAAGAAGGTAGGTAAGGAAGATATAATGACTACTTCTTTAAGTGCAATTAACCAATGAACATTTATATTTCTTCTACTGGAAGCAAAGCTAATGTTTCTTTCCCCTTTCCTGAAGTGACCTGTCCTAAGTTTAAGGGCTTACTTAAAACAAAAGAACCTGTTTCGTGATGCCAGTACTGGGGTGCCTCTGCAAGTCAGTCTCTGGCCCTCTCCTCCCTCTTCATGGTGTGCTGGCTGCCCTCCATAGCCATCTCTCAGGCCACTCACTCTCCTTGCATCTTCAGCACCTGCTTTGGCCAAATTCATTATCAACTGTCATTATTCTGGGATTTGGGAATGACTGTTTGTACAGCACCATAAATTCAGGAGAAACTCTTCAGCAGCTGCTAGAAAATTCTGAGCCTAGTTTCAGCTTGACTTTTCTGGCCCCTAATGTCTCTGTCCCAGTCCTGGAGTTGATACCCTCTCTCTGGCACAGTGTTATTGGACCTGCTCTTCAGTATGCTCTAGGAGTTATTCACCTTTCTCTATCTAATGAATGCACTCTCCTTTTTCACAAAATTGCTTCACAAATATGGTAGAACAGTATAGACAAAACAAACATGTTTCAAGGTGTCCCATGAATATTTTTTTGTTTATTCCCTCTTTGCTGCACCAGTTGTCAACATAGTGTTCCTTCTTGTTTTAGATCCAAGCTCTTCTTGAATTTTGAGAGGATCTATAAAGGTTTTGCATTCATTTCAGGCCTTATCCAGGATTACAAATATATCTCTGAACTTTTTACAACAGCAATAATGTTGGTGCTCAGTTGCAAACCGAGTAAAGTTTTCTGAAGTAACTGTACTCTGCTTAGAAATATACAAGAAAAAGTCACATCTCTCCATCCTGTGAAATCATGTGGGAGTGAAAACTATCCTAGCCACAGCTTTTGTTTTTCTGTTTGTTCTTTTTTCAGATCTTGTAGTCCTTGAAAACATTTCTAAAAGAGCTAGACATTTACTTTTCTTAATGGTAGATTAAGCCACCTTTAAATTGGGCATTGGGGATAGGAAATATTCAAGAGACTTATTCAAGAGTATTACGAATGGCTGTCTCTGACCATAATAATTTAGGATGTAGTCATTTACATTAATTACTGTGAGGATTTAAACTATCTGTTACTCATCAGTAAAAGGCTGGGAAGTGTTCTCATGTTGTAATACATACAGGGCTTACTCCACTAAGAACATGGCAGAAGGTACATCACTGTTTTAATAGGTGAGTCTGCTAACATATACACATGTAACGTAAAGGTCTACAACCAGAAGGACAAGCCTGCATAAATCCACACCTCCTATTGCCCAGAGAAGGAAATACTTGGCAGTTTTATAACACTTGGAGCTGGTGAGCGGCTGATTCTGGGAAAGGCTAAAGACTTTCCTTACCTTGATACGGAAACTGATATTAAACATAAGTTATTTTCTGAATGTTGTTGAATTATGCAAATAAAACAAGCAACCAAAAAAAAAACCAAAAAAAACCAAAAAAAACCACCAAAAAAAAAATCAACACAAAAACCAACCCAACCACAAACAAAAACCCACACAAAACACCAAAATGCTGTATAATAAGAGCAGTCTCAACTGTTGTGTTTGTGTTTGAAGTTCGTGTTACAAAGGCCTAAGGACCGGTTCATCTTTTAAGGAGGCTGGCATTTTAAATTAATTTTCTTGCAGGAATATCCTTCAGAGTTACTACGTTAATTTTGACATTAATTTTTGCTGTATTTCAGAGCAGATAACGATAGCCTTCACAGTGTCTATGGTGATTGGACTGGTGATTGGAGGGATCATCTGGGCATTTTTCACCTGCTTGTCCCGTCGCAGAGCTAGTGCCCACATTTCCCAGGGGAGCCCCTCATCCTTCAGCCGTCGGTCCAGACCTTCCTCCCATGGCCACACTGCTGGCAGGACTGGGTTTTACCGCAACAGCAGCTGCGAACGTCGGAGCAACCTCAGCCTGGCCAGCCTCACCTTCCAGCGGCAAGCCTCCTTGGAGCAGGCCAACTCTTTCCCCAGGAAGTCAAGCTTCCGTGCATCCACCTTCCACCCTTTTCTGCAGTGTCCTCCCCTGCCCGTGGAGACGAACAGTCAGCTGATCACCCTCACTCCCACAAATACCACCACAACCCTTGTGGGAAGCACTACCAACAGCTTGAGTCGACCGGAGTTCCACTGGTCTAACAACAACCTCCGCATCTGCCACTCCACACAAACCCCACCGCCCGCCTATGAAACCATCATAAAAGCTTTCCCAGAATCCTGAGCTTCATCCTCGCTGCAAATGCACACGTGCATCTTAGGAGGAACCTCAATTATCTCAACAATTTTCTGTGCATCATGAAGATCTCTGAGAAGTCTCCAGCTGCAGTTGCAGAGGGGACATACTTTGCCAAGAGGCGTGTAGCATGATTTCATGGAGCCCAACATCCCACTGTCTGAGAGATCACTTGTCTTTGCACTGCTGGCTTTTATTTACTGCTCTGCTGTATGCTTGCATATTTATAGTGTTGTATCTTTAATTGCAGCCATTGTCTCTTTATTTTAGAGGGAAAAATGCTGCCACATAAAAACTAAACCATTTCTTGAACAGATAATACTAGAGATTACTGATATACACAGCACATCAATGCAAATTTCACTATTCCTTTTTTTAGGAAGTTTTGATTTTACATGTTTTTGTTACATTTTGAGAGAGAATCTCCCATTACCCACTTTCTTGCTATAACCCCAGAAGAGCTTCAGTCTGAGAAACCTTAAATGCAGACCTACTAGAGGATGCAGTCCTGGGTGCTATAGACATCCTGTTCTGTTGATTGCAAAGATATGATTTGAAAAGGCTCCATATTAGGGATGCTTGTTTAAAATTCCCCATGGTGTGGGAAAAAATTTTGACGTATATGAAGATTTGTGCAGAAAGAAGTTTTGAACAACTTACTAAATGCATGATAACAATTATAAAGAATTTTCTGTCTGCAGCCAGCAGAACAGGTAGTCACATTTTAATACCCAGTGAGGCTGTACGAGCAGAACTCCTCATGTTTCATTTTTCTAGTTCTGGTTATCCAGATAAGCAGTATGAATGACAACTATTTTTTAATTAAGTTTCCTGATTTCCTATGGGATTAGTCATTTCCTTATGTCAAATTGTTTTTCTCAAATTGTACCAACGTTTAATTCTTTCTTTTATTCACTGAAATCTTGTCTTTCACCAGAACAAGATTTCAGACATCTGTGGCTGAATACAGGGATTGTTTAATGAATTGGGATATGAAGATAATGATGAAGTATTTAGTTGAGGCTTACATATATTCTTGACTTTTATAGGTGTATCATGCCAAGTTAACCCCAGGCTTAGTAGAGACTAATTGCACTTATGTGACAAAATGTTCAGGATTTGGAAATAACAGAGACAAATAGGACCTGAATTAAGTCTTATTGTATCAGTTTCCTGTTAAATAGTTCATGTTCAAATTAAGGGTAAAGAATTTCCTCAAGTAGAGGAGCTGTCCACACTCCACACTTGCAAATATGCTTGCTGTTTCTAAAAGGCTTGGGCAATAACAGCCTCAGGACTCCTGATTCTGAGGGGGCTTCTGTAGGGAAAACAAGTTCTTATCTCTCTCCTGAGAGGGACAAAGATTCAGCAGCTTCTGAGAATGGACAAAATGCTTAACATCTCCCAGATTTTCCAGGCTTTAGGAGACTGGCAGCAATGTGTCCCTTTGCTGAGGTCAACATCCCTTGGGAAGCACTGGCATTGGTCTCTGATCTGGAGTATTCCTGCCCATTATCCACCCATTTGTAAATAACGCTACAGACATTGAGCTTACAAACAATTCTTGCTGTAAACAATAAGTATTCCTTATTGTAAAGGCAAATTGTTTTGCGTATATTTACTGACTGGATTTCATAGTTTTATTTTTAGTGTGCAACACATCTGGAGAGATGTGTGTCATTGCGAGAAGAACAACCATTTACAGAGTTTACAGAACATTTCACTGCAGACTCTATGGGTTCTAGCACACACAGAACTTGCTGATAAGACTGTAACACTGCATTTGGCTTATCACAGGCTACAGACTTAAAATAACAGTCCTCTGAAGAAAGGAAGAAAGAAAGTTGTGCTTTTTCATTCATTAATAATTTTTTTTTTCATTTACAGTTTTTCTGAGTCTGGTGAATTGCATTGTATGCAAAAATATATTCAAAGTGTCCTTCCCATAGAATAGGTGATGCAGCCTATTCTAACCTGCCTACAAAAAGTAGAATTCAAGCCTGCTCCCTTTGTTTAGTGGGTTTGATGGACCGTGGAAGAGACAACTTACCTTACGAGCTGTGTACCCAGTGTGCACCCAGCTGGCAGAAACTGCTTGTTCCTTGAAAGTGAAATCATTTTAGATGACTAAATTTTTACTTCTGGATTGTAAGTGCACATTACATTACAGTAGAATTTTCCACAGCGCAATTATTACACAATTATTACTTGTATTACACTATATTTAGTAAAGAGGGAAGCTTAAATGTACTGTATTTCTTTTTCCTCCTGAAATCTGCACTGGATATCAAAACATTTCTTATGTGCCCTGGATAAGGGAGTCTAAAATCACACATTTGGTGCATAGCCAATATGACTGTCAGATGACTAAAATTTGTTTTCACGTCTGAAATAAATGTTTTGCAAGCATTCAGGAAGCTTCAGAATGTGGAATAAAGTTAGATGCTATAATCTCAAGCTCATGTTTTTTCTTAGTGATGAATATGGTGACTTGCATAGAAGATCCTTTAAAGGGAAGAGTATTACCTTTAATTATGCAAGCTGATACAGTTAGAAATGTGAATGAGGACTCCCTCTTCCCTTTGCTTCTGTGGGGAAACACCCCAAAACTGAAGTTGTTATTTGAAGTCAGGGTCAGAATTTGCCCTATGAGAACAGCTTCAAAGGATTACAAGGTAGAAGGTCTCTCACAAATAACAGTGCTTAGAGGTATTAAATCCACTGGTTTATAAGTACTTCAGCTTCAATTCACATTGAGCAAATGCTTGCTTTAAGCAAAAGGGCAGTCACTATGAGGTTCATGCTTAAATGGACTCATGCACATTTTATTGCATTAGGACCAAAGCACACTGCACAGGACCAAACCCCAAATTAACACTGGGATTCAGGAATCATTTGTGTTTGATATGCAAAGAGAGTATATTTGCTTAATGAAATCATCTTTTATCTCAATTTAAAATACCAGAAAGAAGAGCTGAATTAAAACAGTGTGTTACTGCAGATTTCAAGATTTCAGAGCATTCACAAGCATGAATTGAACTTGACAATTATTTTGCATGTATTACAATTAAAATGGTGATCCCAGAATCACATAGGGACTGATAGGCAGAACTTTGATCAACATCCAGATATCCTGACACTTTGTTCTGAGTAAGCAGAACTACTTCTCTTCATGAAGAGAAACACTATCCTGTTATTGTCAATTTCCACAAAAAGAGTCACTCCAGTTATGGGTTCATATAGAAGGCAAAACTTGATAGCTGTTTGTCAGAGAATATTTGTTTCATCTTATTTACAAAAGTAGCTCATGCTATATTCCTTGACTTTTCCCCACTGAAGACCTGCTGATTACCTCTTCAGAGAGCTACTGATTATCATACTGTAACACACTGAACATGCAGTATTTTTGCCAAATCACNACTGGTAATTTGTCATGAAGCTTTTGAATCATCTCAAAATCCATTCTTAAGTATAAACTGAAAACTATGCTCACTGGAAATATTCTCTCAAAGGTTAAATGGCACATGCCAGATCCCTGAACTATAAGCATTTGATAAAATTAAGGGATGTTTATGATGCAGTACAGCTTCTGGAACAAAAAAAGAGAAGGAAAATATTAATTGGAAATTCACCTCTGCCAAGTCCAGAGCAGACTAAAGAAAAAGGCATTGATACAACTTAAACATACTGAGAACAGGATTTTAGAAACTAAACTTAAAAGGTCATAAAACTCAAGGAAAATACCTGTATCTCCATTTGGGTCTCTTAACAAAAGCGAATTTTTAAAGGGATCGAGTATTTGGAGTTCCTGTATGACTTCGTTTGGATATTTATCTTTCTGAATGCCAAAAAGGATGAAAAGGTCCTAATCTCTTTTTCAATCTAATATTAATATTGGTTTCAATTGACTCAGTATTTTTCAACCAGCTGGACTAGAGAGTTCTGAGAAAACTACTGCAGCACTCAATAGGTGAACTACTGCTGGCAGCAGCTCTTTTTTGAAGCACACAAAGCAACAAATTGCCTCACACTGTAGCAGCAGCAACACCAGTGACTCCACTAAGGATCTCTGGCCTCACTGCCAGGTGGGGTCTGAGCATTATTCTGCACTTTTGCCCTCAAACAGTTTGCAGGTTAAGGAAACAACTTAGGAGGAGTCTGATTTGTGGCTCTTGCTTCTGCTTTTGACTTCTGTGGAAGCTTTTGGTTTCCATCAGTTTTCTGACAACAGTAGTGCATGACTGTGGCAACGCCTGACGGGC
>WAAG01016063.1:1364-15957 GCA_013390105.1 Tichodroma muraria | reverse complement strand
TATTTAAATTTTGAGCTATTCAAAGCCATATTTGTCCAGTGTAAAGGGACCCAGACATCTTCCCAGGAATGCAACAAGCAACACAACTTCATGTGAGCTGAGGGACACAGAAGGGTCAGTGACAGTCATGAAAGCTCCTGCGGTAGGAATGACCAGGACTTTTTCAGCTGGGATAAAAAGGTAACATTTTCATATATGATATTCTATATTCTCGAGAATGTCATAATACTTTGTGTTCTGTGGCTGTGGTCAGGCAGGGTGGAAATTGCCTGTGTGAGTCCAATACTTTAGACACATACCTGCTTTGCTTTTCCTTCCCTTTTTATAAAGAAAGCAACTTTGTAAAGTATCACTCTGAAGTGTAACTAATTTTTATGTTCAAAAAAATCTGGCCACGGATGAAAATTTTGATCAGGCAAAATAAATCTAAGTTAAGGGAATTCCATTCTCGAGGTGAAAGGAGGAACTGTAAAGGTGGTTGGCTGACTTTTAAGCCATGTTACCTTAGCTTTTGTAGGACTTGAAAATCCAAACCTGCAGGCATGCAGAGCAGTGGAGAAGTGAGCCAGGCAGCATCCCACATCCCTTCTCATTTTATCACTGGGTGCTGCTGCTGTGGATTTGCCCCACAATGGTTGAGGGGCAAATCCTTTTCAAGGGCCTCTGGGATTATAGGGTGGCATAATTGTTTCTTCCTAACCAGCCCAAATCAGTGCTGTCACCAACACCCATGACCATTGGTACCCAGGAGTGAAGGGGTGAGAACAGGACAGTGAGAGAGGGTGGCAAAGGGGGTGGGAACACCTTTGGGCAGACCAGGCATAAGGAGACAGAGCATTTGTGTATCATACAGGCAGCCTGGAGGCAAAAGCCAGCTCAGCATGGAGATCAGGGTACATATATTCTGTAAAGGAAAAGGACCTCCTTGGGAAGATGCCCAAAACAGAGCACTTTTGGTGTATCTCTAATTCCTGCTGGTGACAAAGCAAACTCTCAAGGTCATATGGTCTTAACATTGTATTTCCTGTGGGCTGTATCTTCTAGGCTGCCATGCATAATCCTAACTTTATCATTTGTTCCCCCAAATCTTGGAAAGGCTTTTGGGTTGATTTTCGTCTGCCACAAAATCTTCCAGCAGCATAAACAACTATGTCAGAGGCTACAATTCCTTTCTGCATTTGTCTTGTCACAGAACACTTCCTAAAACTAGAGAGAGGCAGTTTCTAGATGACTAATACTCATCCCTCAAGGACTACAATCAAATAGTCCAGTTTCCCCAAGCTGCCCTTCACACGTGGACCAATCTTGGATTATCTTGGCTTAAAGCAGCCTTCTTACTGTCTTGTCACTGCAGTGTGGACAGTAACACAGTTCCCAGCCACATCCACGGGGAGCACATAGTGCCCAGGCCCTTGTGGAATCCACAAATCCCTCTGTTTGTGATATACTTAAGAGTCTTTGATTAGAAAGAAGTGCAGTGAAATAGCCTAAATGAATAAGCTGGAATAACTGAAGCTGGTAGTCGGCTTTCTCTTGATTTTCCCACAGTAAAATGGAGACATTTTGCTATTAACCACAGAAAAATAACTCGGCTTCAGAGTGGGGTTCTCATGGAGCTTTAGAAACTAGTATTCAGGGACAGCTCCTCACTGGTCTGTTTTTGAGGAATAAAACCAAACCAGTTTTACTTAAACTTAACAACTAGTTAATACTAAAGTAAACTAAATTACTTTATTCTGACAGAAAAATGTAGCTGTGTGAAGCTTTCTGCAATTAAGCAGTTTAAAACAGAAGGATTTGTCCTAAATTATGGACATTTATCTAGACATAGGTATGAGCAGCACTGAAGAGTTTAATGCAGCTTGTGCAGAACAAAGTTCTAATGGCATTTTGATACATCCAGCTGTGAAGCTTTCTTGACTGACATCTGACATCAGAGCACCTTACAGCACTCCTGCCCAGCAAGGCAGCCCCATTTTCTCCTTGTCTAGATGACAAGATATATACAAGAGAGCAAATTACTTGCCCAGAATCCTGCAGAAATTCAGGGAAGATGCAAGGAGCTGATCAGCAGCCTCCTACAGACAACTAGAACTCTTCCAAACTGTTGCACAGACCTGCAACTCTGCTAACAAACCTTTCTCCCTCAGGAGTTTTAGGATGAGCAGGTCTCTGTGTAGCTTTATGTTTTGCGGCTTCTTGTTGTATCCACTCTTTCCCGTTCCTGGTAAATAAATCCTGCAAACAGTACCTTGCTGTTCATTTAATTGACATACATTTTCCCCAGCCAAAGAAAGGTTTTCCAGGAAGCCTTCTACCTTGTTAGAGCCTTGTAGCCTGCTGATGTGCTCCTTTGAGATCCTTGCTGGAGAAAGCCTTCCTGAATTTGTGGGAAAACCTTGTCCACTGAAAAAAACCCAAGGGTGAGTAAAATATTTTTTTATGGAAAACCTTTAGCTAGTACATGCCAATAACTGACTGTATTTCCTCAAGTGCTGTCAGGTATTTTCATTCACCCCATGCAAGGAAATACAGTCTGTCATATTCCATAACCAGAAGAGGGGTAAACAAGAAGAGGTGCAAACTGCAGTTACCTATATCCATCCTCGCTGTTTTAAGAGATTTTTAATGGATCAGTCAGATCAGTGGGAAAGCTGCTGTTCATTTAAGCTGCTGGAAACTTGTCCTTATTGATTTAAATGCAGCAGGATTTTTTATGCAGAACTCATGATTGAGTGATTTGGCTAGGGCTGGAAGAATGTGACCTTTAATGCATAAGTAAATAAGCCTTTCCATCATGTATAATCTCTCCTATATGACACATCTGTGACTGTCTAAAGTGACAGATTGTATGAGTCTTTATTTTTTGAGATATATTATCACAAAAAGTCACAAATCATTCCTGTCAGGGTGCAGAGAGCTGCTAATGGAAGAATTTCATTCCAGAGTGGTATCTGTGATGGATGTAAAGTTGTAAGAAGTGCAGTAAGTAAAATAAAGCAAGGTTAATCTAATCTCTTCCATAAAGCAAATGGGAAAATAAACCATGACTTAAAATAAACAGAGAAAGTAAGTAACAGGCCAATGTTCCATTTCACTCATTCGTTCGTTCGTTCATTCATTCATTCATTCATTCATTCATTCCAATGTTTCTTCTTGAATTTTAGAAGGCAAAGCAATATTCTGAGCTAAACTTAAGAGCAAACCAAGCCCTAATGTAATGTGGAAAAGAGAGAGTGAGTTATTTTTGTTACTTAGTTTTGTGTTTAGAATAGTGAGGCCCTAATGCCTCTTGTGTGCCATAGAATCATAGAATGGCCTGGGTTGGAAGGGACATTAAAGATCATCCCATTCCACCCTGCCATGGACAGGGACACCTCCCACTATCCCAGGTTGCTCAGAGTCCCATCCAACCTGGCCTTGAACACTGCCAGGGATGGGGCAGCCACAGCTTCTCTGGGCAACCTGTGCCACTGCCTCACCACCCTTACAATAAAGATTTTTGCCATAATATCTGATGTGAACCCGCTCTCTTTCAGTGTGAAGCCGATCCTTGTCCTGGCTCTATATTACTGCCCTTGTAAATAGTCTTGCTTCATCTTTCTTGCAGGCTCCCTTCAGGTACTGGGAGGCCACAATTAGGTCACTCCAAAGCCTTTCCCAGGCTGAAGAATCCTAATTCTCTCAGCTTTTCCTCATAGGAGAGGTGCTCCATTCCTCTAATTAACTCGGTGGCCTTCTCTGGACTCACTCCAACAGGTCAGAGTCCTTTCTGCAAATATCATTGAGGCAAAGCCAATATTAAATCTTAGTAATTTGTAGTATTATTCAGGACACATATCCCAGTTCATCCCTGTTTAATTTGTGATGTCTGTGGTTGCAAAAGTATTGCCCTTCCTCTGATCTTTTCCTTCTCTTGCTATGTCCCTCTCTCTCCTCTTTCCTTAATTCTTAGTTCACCCTAATTCACCTCTTCTCTCAGGCAGCCCTTTGTTTGCAAATCTGCCAGTCAGGCCAAGTCAAACTCCTCCTACACTAGTTCAGAGTCTTAAGTCCAACAGCTTCCATGCCCCCTTCTCTGGTCTCTGGATTCCTCATGAAGTGCAGGGGGAATACTCACTGCCAGTGCAGAGCATCAGAACAAAAGGATGTCTCTGAGAAGAAAGGTGTGTTCATTTTTCTTCCTTAGGCCAAGGATGCACCTGGTCCAAAATACATCACTATAAATGGAAAGTCTTCTGGGGTTTTAGGAAGGCCGTAAGGAACCTACAGGGATGGAGGGAAATTAGATTTGGCCTCAAAATTTCTGCCCTCTGAGATTCTGGATTTTCAACAGGTCAGTTTCTTTAGTTATTAAAAACCCACTGATAAAAACACAAATAAAAAGAGGATTTCAATAATACATTTTTCATAGCCACTCCATACCACCCCAGCCTACTGGGAGGTTCTGCTTATTGTTTCTCTATGTTTTGTTTTTTTCTCTTTCCAATCTGAATGCTCCTGAGATGACACAGATAACTACAAATCTGCAGTGTCTTGTACCTACACTGATGCCATCTGCACCATGCCCTTGATCACAACTAAAGATAAGCTCTAGAGGTCTGGCTTCACTGTTGCCAGGCCAGTTACTAACAACCAAGCTTGTAAGGATTTTGAAGTTAGGCAAAGGGCAGATTTGCTGCAAGTAGAGGGGGGTGAAACAGGATGGAAGAATCTTCCCCCTGCTGCCTTTGAGCTCTATGGCTCTTGCCCTCTGAGCCCAATGCACAAAAAGAAGGATGTGTTTTCACAGGTGCAAGCATTGTGCTTATTACGGAGGAGAGCCTTTGTGCTCCCTGCTTTCCCTGAAAAAAAAAACAGCAGAAAGTACATGGGCTTGAAATATATTCCCTGCATCTCCAGAGGGAATGGGGCAGCCCTGGGCACCTACAGCCTTCTGTGGCTGACAGGAATCTCTGCTGTGCAGAGAGTGATAGGTAATGTTTGTTCTCAGACCCATGAGGTTCTTTGTACAATGTCAACATCAACTGCAGACAAACATTTGAGGGTCAGAATTGGTGGGCCAAACTGTAGCTATCTTTTCTTACATGTCTCTACAGCATCCATGATTCACTGGTCTTTTTAGGCTCAAACAGAAATCTAACTTGTACAAGTCATAAACCAACCCGCAATTACCGCAGCACCCATATGAAAACACCTTTCAAGGGAGAGCAGGTTTCAGTTTGAAGCCTGGTTATTACACATAATAAGCCAAATTCACCACTGACGTCAGTGTGGGAGGGGTGTGAGTCACTACTGAATTTGGACCAGTTTTAGCCGAGAAGATGGGAATGATAAAATGCACTTTGGCCCTGTCAAGTGCAAGTGAAATTTACCCAAACACTGTTGCAGCACTTTGGAGTGAGTGGATGGGCCTGGGCATAATGAGAATGATCTTTTCTTCATCTGCATGTGCTTCCTATGACCAAACAAATGTGTGCCTGCTTTTTGAGAGAAAACCAATTTTTATGCACATTTTATGCAGCAAACTAGCTTTTAATCGGTGCTGAGTAACAGTGATGCTGCCTGCCTGCCTTACCTTTTATTGCAGCAGGACCATCTCTTCAAGATGAGCTTTGTCATAAGCATCATCTTTTAAGTATAGTACTTATCTTTTTGATTAAGCCCTAGGCAGGGCTTGAGCACAGGCTGTTTGGGAGTGTGGTAGATTACCTTACTTAAACAAATAGTGATCCTGTGCCAGGCACTGCAGCACTCCTGACAGGTAAAGCAGTAACATGGCAGTCATCCTTCAACCTGTCAAATGGTTCCAGGCATGCTTGCAGATGCCATCTGCAGTTGCCTGAAACCATTTACTTTACAATGACAAGGAGAGAAAAAAGAGCAGAGCTGGGACAGAAGAACTGAACAGTAAGGCGGTGTGTCTGTTGGTAAACAGCTTTATAGGATTACGTACAACTTTTAGTGAGTATTATGAGCTATAATTAGTTTAATTTCTACTGAAGTTGAAGGAGTGAATTGGTCTTTCTGCTACCAGTTGTGAAATCTAAAATATTTCACTGATATTTTGCTGTTTAGTGAATGAATTTGGATATCAAGAAATAAAAATAACAGATTGTTTGTCTTTTGTCTTTTTGAATGTTTGTCTTTTTGGTGTTTTAACAGGTGTGCTCTGTAACTCCTGACAGAACTGGAACCACTAAAAGAAAACATCAGACAGCAGCGCTTGGAATCCCCCTGGTAAAGAAAGTGCAAAGCTTCACTTAGAAGTTCAATGGGAAAGAGTGCAAGTGGGATGATAAGTATGAATGATGATTCAGTTGATGATGGATTGGCTGACACTGTGAAAATTAAGGGTGTTCAGCCCAGTTACTTTAAAGGCTTGGGTGTTCAGGCTGAAGGTCTAGTACAGAACACTCTGCTCTTCGTTCATCATAAGTGATGGAAAGTAAACATTGCACAGTGAGTGGATCAAATGTGAGACAGCAAGGTTTGAGCTGCAAAATCCATAAAGCAAAAACACAAAACCCTGGAGCTTGGGTTGACAAAATTGGAATCCACTGACTCATAAAGCTCCTGCGACAGGCAAGCAGAGGAGCATGAAGACCTCCTTTTCATACTGGAAGTAAAGTCCCAAGCCTGGAATCTGTCTTGCACAGGAGCCCATGTTATACCCTGCAAAGACAAAGACACCTGTTTTGATTTATAATGCAGTTGCTGGTGCCATTTTTTCTTGCCCATCCCTTCTCATTTCCCAGGGCTTCCAATTCAGTTTGTCAGCAATCTCAAGAACGCCCGAGAGAAGAGGAAGTGAAAAACCTGCCTGGAGTGTGTGCTAACTCCTGAAGGTGTCACTCTGAAAGGCATGAAGAATGGATGAGGGTTAGAGAGACCTCCTGAGTACACCAGGGGGCAAGAAGGGAAGAGAGCAGAGCTTACCATCTAATGCTGCTGAGCTGAGTGACTGGGGAGGTTGCACAGTGATCACAGGATGCACAAGACAGTGACCCTCGTGGGCAGTGCAGCAGTGCCAGTGCAGCCATGAGAGGTAAGTGGGGATGACTCAAGAGAGGAAGAGGACGAGGAATATTTAGTCTTCACACTGTTTTTCAGTGAACTCTCCAATGAAGCAGTGTTGCTTTGCCAGAACACCTAGGAAACTTGTAAAATAACACTTATCTGTAGCCCTTTTATTGTTTAACATGGAATAAGGTGTTAGTCTGTACCTTCTATTGCTAGTATAAAGGTAATAATGAAGGACTTTTTGCTGTATAAAGTGGTAAAGTGCACAAAGCAGTAAATGTTCCATTTAAGTCCTTATACCTGTCACCTAACCAGGCTAGTAAAATGTATTGCATGTTTTATTTTAGTCAGGATTGCCATAACGAATTCTTATCCTGATTCTTTAAAGTGACCCGTGGGACTTGGACTTGACTGCAGTCTGCTGAGGACCAGCAGCAAAACAGGAGGCTGGTAAATATTTAATATCACATTTTTTTATGAATTAATTTTTCAGTAGCATTATTGATGCTGTAAACTTAAGTCTATGATCTTTACAGAAATACACACAGCTGTTCAGGAAACCAGGAAGAAAAGTTGGAAAGTTTAGCTTCATGGTTTCAGCCTAGGCTGGAGGAGAATTTCAAAGTTAGGGTGTGGATTTTAGTGGCTGTTAGTCTTTGAGATGACTTCTGTTAGATGTGGACCAGTTTTGAACTATGCCCAGGTGCTTTCCATTAAAAGCATTTTAAGACCATTTTGAAATGAAGGACACAGGAGGAGGGTAAAATGATAGCAGTGCATCCTTCACAAGTTCAGTAACAGCTGAATGTTCTGTTGGTGGTATGGTAGGAGGAAACTTCAGGGGCCAAAAGAAGCTCAGCTGTGAGGGCAGGCAGATTTTCTCACATGGAGGAGGGATCTGCCCTAGTGCCCACCCCTGACATGTGTCTCTGTGAGGCTGGTCCTGTATTTTCTGTCAGGCACGATGGGTACCAGGCCTGGTGTGCCCTCTGAGTGCCTTCTGTGGGCCACGGCCAGGGTGGTCTGAAGGGACAGTGTAGGGCAGGGCCATCCCTGGCCACTCCTCTGTGACAGAAACGGCTTCTGTGGCACAGCCAACCTGGAAGCTGTGTCTGAGCTGCCTCTGGTTGCTGTGAGCTCTGCAGCTGTAGTCCGGTGTCTTAGTTACTGATTCCCCTTTGCCCATCAGAGTCCAGGTCCAGATACAAATATTGTGTAGGCAGTGGAGGGAGTGTTTGGTTGGTTTGTCTCCTCCGGACCAGCTATGGGAATGGAGCAGTGCCAAGGGGCAGTTTTCAGCTTCAGCTTTGGGATTCCTATAGCTGCATTCCCTTCAGTTAACACACATAAAAGAGAGGAAAAACTGCTTAGGAACAACCTTTGTCCCCTTTCTTCACAGGATTTCTTAGAACTTACTAAACTGCTTTCATCCTGTGATCTGTCCATTTTGTTAGATCTCCCTGCTGTTAGACACCTTTGCGGTGTTTGAAGTGCTCAGCTGACAATTCTGAACAGTTCCTTGTTCATATGCTTCCACTGTGATTTTTTTCCAGAGACACAGTACCAAACCAGAGGTTTGGAATGTCTGAGTTAAGGAATGTCTGGTTGATGTTTAGTCACATGGTTTAGTTTTGGGTAGTCCTGCAAGGAGCAGAGGATTGAAATCGATGTTCCTCATAGGTCCCTTTCAACTTGAACTATTCTATGATTCCATGACATTTGCAACCATAAAGAGTGTGATGGTCATATTTTTAACTGGGGATCCTGACAAGCTGTGTTGTCCTGAATGGGACAACACGTCCCTCCAAAGATGGGAGGAATATGGCTCAAGAAGGCAAACAGGTAAAATGCCCTTGGGATGATCACTATAATGAAAGGCTGCAAAACCCTAATGGGACTTGGCCTGATATTGATAAAGGGCTTATAACTAAGGAAAACCAGTTGGATAGATCAGACAAGAAAAGATCATCTCCTTCCCACACTGCTACTGTCTCAGTCTTACTAAGTTTTGGCTTTGGATCTTGGCTTTGTCAAAATTTTCCTTTGCAGTCTCCTGTGAAGATTCTTTCACATTTGCTAACCCATTTTCTCAGCCTGTAGGCTCACACTTTCCCACAAGGCTGGCTTCTTACCACCCACCCTTCTGCCTCTCCTGGCCTCTGATTTTCAGAGTAATCAGTAAATGTATGTGAATGCAATCCCTTCAGTACATACCATGTGGCTCGTCTAGGCAGATGCACAGATCCACATAATACTGAATTCATTTTGTCCATGGATCATTTTACCTGAGTAGGAGCCAGAAATCCTGACAGTTTAGACATCTTAGGGCAGGAAACTCTGATCAGAGGATTCAGGGACATGGTTGGAAATCCTGTTCGTTGCAGTCTCTGTTGTTTCCTGTCTCAATCTTCTTATCAGGTGATGGGCTTGAAAAGGATTTGGATAGTGAAGCAGGGAACCATCCACGAACTCATCGCTGACCAATTGGGAGAGGAGCACGGGGGGAGAGGAGCACGGGGGCAGAGCTGCCAGTGGACGTAGCCACCCTGTGTCCTCCCTGTTCTCTACCAGGTGTACACAAATACCTGCACAATCAGGTATTTGGGCTTCACCAGGCCTCCCACCCGGGCCAGCAGCATTTTACAGGCTTATCCGTGTGTACAAGCAAAACCTCGCCCTGCTGCTGCTTTTTTCCCCGAGGGGAGAAAATCAAACAGCCGTGCTGGTTGATTTTAAGCCGCTAAGTCAGCGATCGGGCATTTGGGCCTGAGCCTTTTCTTCGAACGCTGACGTCACGAGCAGCACGCAAAACACAAAAAAAGTGTTTTGTTTTTTTTTTCCGGAAAGAGGAGCCGAGGCTGGGCGCACCGCTGGCCCCCGGCAGGCAGATGATGTCGCGCAGCGCGGCGGAGCGCGCTCCCGGCGCCGGGCCGGGCAGCGGCTGGAAGCGCGGCCGGAATCTTAGCGGACCCGCGCTGCAGGCAGAGAACACCCGCAGCAAAGCTTCGCTGCGGGGAGAGCTGGCTCTCCCGAGCACCGGCGCAGGGCTGTGATTGCTAAACCTACGCGTCGTGTGACAAAAGTAAAGAAAGAAATAAAAAACAACGAATACGTTTAGAATCATAGAATGGCTCAGGTTGGATGGGACCTTAAACATCACCTAGTTCCACTCTTTCACTAGACCAGGTTGCTCAGAGCCCCATCCTTCCCGTGGCCTTGAACGCTGTCAGGGGTGGCACATCCACAGCCTCTTTGGGCAACCTGTTCCAGTGCCTCACCACCCTCACAGAAAACAATTTCTCCCTAATAGCTAATTTAAACCTACTCTCTTTCGGTTTGAAGCCTTTATACCTTTAGTCTTGACACTACATATCCTAGTAAATAATTTCTCCCCTCTGTCCTGTAGGCTCCCTTCAGTACCGGGAACCTGTTGGGTTTGTTTTGGGTTTTATTATCATGTGCAAGACATCCTTATCATGCCCCCTTATTACTCTGCTACAAATGAGAGAACATCTTTGCTAACTTTAATTCTACTCTCTTTATCGTGATCTTAGGTATATATCCCCATGGGACTTTAGGGAAGAACAACAGAAAGATGTTTTACAGAACTGAGAAATTACCTGGAATCAAATCTCCTGATTTGGACCTAGGGAAGTGAGGGGCTTTGGGATTTGCTACTTCCCAGAGCTCCTTTCTTTTCTGCTGAGGTGAACAACTAAAGCAGGGCAGGTGACTCTCTGTATAAGAAACCGAACTCAATCAGCTGAATCAAAACATGGTCAATCAAAGCATAAGACAAGATTTTGAGTGCCCCTGAAGACTTTCACAAAATACCAAATACTGGTAGTAAAACCATGGAGTGTATGAGAGGCTCAGTTTTGGATCACTTTTCTGGGAACTCACAGATACAGGATATGTGTCAAGTTATATTTGCAGCTGCAGCCTTCCAATGTCCTCTGTTCTTTCCAGGTTCTCCAGTTATTGAAGAATCTGCCCTTGAGCTTTTTGCTACGCACAGTGTCACTGTGAAGAACCAAGTGCACTGCAAGCATCGAGGTCCCTTCCAAGGCAAAGCCAAGGCCCAAAGTCACATCAAGGACAGTATGGAGGAGACAGAGGAAGAATACACGGTGTTGGAAAAAGCCAGTGACTGCATTACAACCAAAACCTTGGTGAGAAAAGACAGTGGAGCCATTGTGCTGAATCTGAAAAATCACTGTGTCTGGAGAGGAATGTAGTGATAGGAAAAGAGGAAATGGCTTCAAGGGTACGTTTAGATGAACATTAGGAAGAAATTCCATACTGTGAGGGTGGTGAGGCATTGAAACAAGTTGCCCAGAGAAGCTGTGGATGTCCCATCCCTGGAATTGTTCCAGACCAGGCTGGAGGGGGTTCTGAGCAACCTGGGATGGTGGGAGATGTCCCTGCTCATGGCAGAGGATTGAAAGGAGATGATCTTTAAGGTTCCTTCCAACCAAAACCATTCTGTGAAAAACTAATTTAGCTAGAAAACACTGCTGAACTATCTTCTGGGAGTTATAGTTCAGGTATCTGATCTAGCTGAAGCTGTCCCTGCTTATTGCAGGAAGATTGGCCTAGATGAGCTTCAGAAGTCCCAACTCAAACTATTCTGTGAGACCTCTTGCTCCTATATTTGATCCCCAATGGAAGTAATTTTATAGTCCCCATTCCCAAGACCAGAGGAAATATAACCTGCATCACAGGATATACAAGGCAAACAGCAAGTCTGGGATATTGAAGCATTTAAGAAAGAAAAACACCAGCTTGAAGCAATAAATATCATTTTTCACCTAAAGCTTCATATTTTTGTCCAAACTTCCTATGGATTAGGGAAGACGTTTCTGAACTGCTCTCTAATGCACTGCAGAAAGAGCTCATTTTCAGAATAAGTGCAATATTTGAAATGTTTAAACATTTGAAGTGACTTAGGGAAGTAGTGGCAAAGAAATAGTCTTTAGAAAAGCTTTGTGACCATAAATAAACCTAAACATGTAAGTTAACCTCCTTGAATTCCTGCTATACATACATATATTTCTTTATGCACACAAATATAACACATGTGCACAATTTAGAGTCAATAAATTGTGATTGTTCTGTGCTAATTTGATTTTCCTCTGTGTAGAGCCTCTGAGAGAGGTGTCTCACAAAAGCTGCTTGAGTGGCTTGCTACCCACAAGCAACAATGAAAGGCCAGAACATTCAGCACCTCTCAAAGTCACACCTATGGATTTGGGTGCCTAATTTTGACTACTTTTTTCCTGAATTAGACCAGAACTGACTTGAACAAGGGACTGATTTTGTTGTCTCCATCAGACAGCAACCGTATGAGCCATGCTTAACACAGCTTGTGCAACACATGGGGGTGTTCCTATCAGCAACAGCATCTGACTAACGAGACTGCTGCTCTTCTTTTCCTGTTAATATTTTGGTTCTTTCTTGGATTCTTTCCTCTGTCTCATTCAAAATGTTGGGATTTTATATTAATTAAATTGCAGTCACTCATGGTATTGTCCTGGTTTCAGCTGGGATTAAGTTAATTTTCTTAGTAGCTAGTCCAACACTATTTTGGATTTTGTAGCTAAGTAGTGTTTTCTCTTATTAAAGAACTATTCATTTTCCCATGCTCTGTCAGTGAGCAGGGGCACAAGAAGCTGGGAGGGAGCATGGCCAGGACAGCTGGCCCAGCCTGGTCAGAGAGATATTCCTATACAAAAACGATCATGCTTACTATATAAACTGGGGAGAATTGACTGAGGGCTGCCAGTCACTGCTCAGGGACAGGCTGGGCCTCAGTCAGAGGGTGATAAGCAACTGTAGCCATCTCTTGGGTTTTATTTCTTTCTCTCCTTTTCATCTTCTTGGTTCACCTCAGTCCAAAAGCAATTAAAAAAAAAAAAATAGTGATCTCTATGTAACTATTAAAACAAGGACACAGAGACTCCTAGCTGGGGGGAATTAAGCATCTGCAAACAGCAGAGATCAACATGATGAAGTTGTTCTGAGGTGCAGGTACCTTTAATGTACTTAAGGTTCACATAGAGGTTGCCAAAGGCCCTAATGAATGGCAGAGTATAATTTATTGCATATGTTACTATCCTCATCAACCCTTTTAAAAGAAAACTCCTGTGAGATTAATTAAAGTTGCTTACATTCCTTTATTTTAATACTGAATTTTTAGTAGTAAAGAATCTGTGCCTAGTTCTGAAGTGATCAATACCACAGACAAACTCCAAAGGATTACAGTAGCCTCAGAAATGCTGAAATGGGCAGATTTTACTTTGTGCCAGTTACAGAGACTTCTTTCTTTATATGATTATGTTTTAAAATTTTATAAACAAAAGTCTATCAGATGCCATCAATAATCGCCAAAACTATTAATGGAATCCTGTAATAGATACTGAAGTGGGCCTTAGTAGCTGCACATAATTCAATGAAATTATGAAAAAAAAATGGCCAAGTGTGGCAGCCAGTATACCTAAAAAAAACTATGTAGTAGATGAAAGCCTTGAGGTTAAATTGTCACTCAGATGGGAAAGCATTTGGGCTCCTTTACATCAGAAGACAACATAAAACCAAAGTAAAGCCTGGAGCTATGATTATTCTCTTATTTGAAGACTTTGATTATCTCACATTATGCTTAGGAGAGGAGAATACCCTCTGTCCATACGCACTGTATTCCTTATGACCCCCGTGCTCAAGTGAGAGCCTTGCGTAAAAGCCATTAGCATCAAGTTTGTTATGGCATGCTGCACTGGATGACTTTTTTGGTGCCAGGGGGAAGGTTGTTACATTTTAGCTGAGAATTTCAGAGCAGGACTTATATTTGGATACACAACTCCCTATCCTTTTGATTGAAAATATACAGCTTTTTTCAGCAGTCCATCTTTTGCTCTTCTCATATATTATGGAGGCTGCTGCAAAGTGGGCTAAAGACCAAAAAGTAAGATCTGTATTTTTTGAAATGACTATTAATTAGGGGTACTGTAATCTTTGACAAACAAACTTGAAGAAAATTAATAGGATCTTGCAAGTCAGTAAGCACATTCCCTAATCCCAGGCCACAAAGCACCTGACTACTTCCCACAGGACTGTAGGAGGGATTTATTAAACAAGAAGAGACACAAGGGACTCAAAGTCATAGAAAACAGGTTGTAGGAAATGTACTGCAGAGCTCTCCAGCCAGCTAGGAAGAGGCAGAAACAAACCTTTAATGCTAAACAACTCTTCCAAACACATGTGGAAAATGAGTGGTGGGCAGTTCTCATAGCAGATTCCCAGATGATTCTGTGCCAAAACGTTTGAGTTTTTTTTCTTAAATGGCCAGCCTTGAAAGAGAGTCTCCATTATGTGCCATGTTAGGAACCACATTGCTTTGCTGGACAGAATTTGTTCTGTGTCTATTAAGGCTCTTTTTATACCCCAAAACCCTGCAGGTTTGGCATTTTGAAATAGGACTATCTCTGTATTCACATCTGCAAGCTGTGGACTCTACTGCTGTCACAGAGCCTTCAGAGCTGCTGAAGGTGGTGGATTTTCCAACTCCAGCCTT
>WAAG01016062.1:1360-13281 GCA_013390105.1 Tichodroma muraria | reverse complement strand
TGGGAGGAATCCTGCTATCCTGCTATCAGTAATACAAATCAAGCTGAAGAAAAAGAAAATAATAAAAAAAAAAAATCTGAAGGATTAAAATACTTCTTTTGAATCACATTTTTCCTTTACTGTTGCTGATAATGCAGAAACCCAAATTGCTTTGTCCTGGATTTTCCCTTGTCACTGTGCTGTTAGAGCATCCTCTGAGCTAGAATGAGAGTCCTTTGTAAAACTCCTGACTTGTTATTAAACAGTGTGCTGGCAGTGGCCAGCAATGACCTGAGTGGATTCCATCAAAAGAAGTTTTTATTTGTGCAGTGGTTATCAGAGAAGGAGTAGGGAAGAAAGGTATTTGTTCTGGGAAGCATCCACGTCCCTGCTGAGTTTTGAATCCAATAAAGGACGGTGCTGACAGGAAGATAGGCTGGAGATTGAAAATGAAATGTCCTTGCTGGATAAAGGCAGCTCTAAAAACAACCAAACCCACAAACGTTGTCATAACATCTTTTGTCACTACTATGGTGGCAGTGAAAGCAAATTGAGGTTTGGATGGACATTCTGCTTTCCTGTTGCCCTTAAGTTTAGCTCTTTCTATTTCCCCAGTAAACCATCTGATTATGTTTTTTCTCATAGGCCTCAGGCAGTGTCCCCGTTATTTCTAATGATTACATACTGATTTCCTAAATCCCACATATTATTTCTCCCCAAAAGACTGGAACATTTTTTTTCCTAAAACGATACAGTCACTTCTTTCTTTCCTTCCCTGCCCCCCCCCCAACCATCTCCCATCTACTTCCCTTTATCCTCTCCTTTTCCGAGCTCCTTTGAACTACCCTGCTGCTCTTCAGTCTGGTGCAGGATTGGCAGGATTGCTGCTGCAGGTCTCTGTAAGAATGGAGGAGTCTGATTAAATGGAATCCTGTCAGGAGAAATGCAGAGCATCAGTACAGAGCAGGTTTCAGAGAGCAAAGTGATGTGACACCTCTCAGAACCTGCAGACTGAGGATATCTCAGGTGGGGAAGAGATCTGCACGGTTAGTTCTGATTTGCATTTACAAGGATGAGATTTCTGATGTGATTAGAGCAGAGCAGGCCCCACATCTAAGGCACAATCCTTTCTTGTTGTGGAGCAAGAGGGAAGAGCAAGTCCCAGGTCAGGACATCACCTAAGAGAGTTCGTGTCAGTGCTCCATGGCCCCTCCTCATCTCCTGCCTTCCCACCCGGCCTAGTTCAGTCTGTGCCATCTGCCACTTCAATAGCAGAGCCTTCATTAATGATTCAGGCACGTGGCAATTTTAAACTTCACCATAAATCCTGGGGTGGGGTGGATGCAATGGCCGTGGGTTTGACCACAGCTCTGTCCCACCCCGTAACAGTCCACGGTAAAGTCCACAGGGAAAGGCAGAAATGAAAATTATGGAGCTCTGTTAATAAGAACAAACCCAGTGAGAGGGCCATCTTGAAATACAAAACACCTGAAGTGCTTGTACTGCCTGAACCTCTGTGAAGAGTCTCACCTGATGAACTCAGATGAAGGCCAGAAACACTTTTCCTATTGATTAACCCCAGGCCATTGCCTTTGCTTCCCACTGCCTTTACTCGCCCCCCTCTTCATCTCACATCTGTAGGACTTGTTCTTTACACTCTTTGTATAGAGCCTACCCCACACAACGTAAAATCCCAGACAGCAGGACCCTCAGGAGCTCCTGGAATTATACCACTAATTAAAAGTGTGCCCAGAGAGCTCTGTTCTTAAATGTGAAAGGTTTCACAAGCTCCATCTGAAATCGTGGTATTGTAACCTAGCACAGTGAAAGCCCCTGAGGAGTGTTGCTGCTGCCTATAAATACATCAGCATTGGATAAACACTGGAAACTGAAGAGCTGCTTATGATCAAGGACAGTGTCAGTGCAAGAAGAAATGGGTATAAGTACTCTACAGACAGATTTGTGAGTGGATGTGAAAGGATGATTTCCAGCCCACAGAGCAGAGGGGTCCCAGAGCAGTGTGGTAGAGGAAAAAATTTAAGTTTGACTCCAACTAGAGTATCGGAATTTATGAAATGCTTTTGCTCAGTTCCTTTCTTGACCTGAGGTCAAGAAAGAGGCCACTTTCTGTCTTGTGCTGGAAATATGTTACTGCTGGTATATTTCTGTTGCTGCCAAGATTTTGGCTGTGAACTTTTGGGGATGGACATGAACTTGTTTGAATTCTGACTGTAGAACTGCTCTTACGAGACCTAGATCTGTGTTGACTAACAAGCTAAAACTTGTCTGTGTTCTACTTCTGATGATGATGGAATGGTTTTGGGAACAGTGGAAAAAACATTGCAACTTTTACAAAATTTCAGAGAAGAGAGGAAAGCAAACTTGGGTCTTTGCAGTTTATATATGAATCATGCTCAGGAGTGCAATTTGATTAAAAAAAACCACATTCTGAGTCATCTCTGAGAAGGAAAGTCAGAGAATATGTTTTCAAGACGATGTTAGAGTTGTGAACTGCAGATGCACCTGCAGCTGTTCAGGTGCTAAATGGTTCGATTGCAGTTTTCACCCATGGAATTGCACATGCAGGTCCCTCACTAACTCCACTGTAGTTATTCAGCACTCAGAAACCTTCTCTTCTGCCTAATCTAAAAGATAATTTAGGTGCTGGAGGGTGTCCGGAGAAGGGAACAGAGCTGGGGAAGGCTCTGGGGCCCCAGGGGCAGCTGAGGGAGCTGCGAAGGGGCTCAGCCTGGAGGAGGCTCAGGGGGGCCCTTGTGGCTCTGCACAACTCCTGACAGGAGGGGACAGCCGGGGGGAGTCGGGCTCTGCTCCCAGGGAACAGGGACAGAGGAAACTGCCTCAAGTTGTGTCAGGGGAAGTTTAGGTTGGATATTAGGGGAAATTTCTTCACTGAAAGAGTGGTCAGGCATTGGAACGGGCTGCCCAGGACAGTGGCAGAGTCACCATCCCTGTAAATGCTCAAAGAACACGTGGATGTGGCACCTGGGGACAGGGTTTAGTGGTGCTGGGTCAATGGTTGGACTTGATGATCTTGGAGGGCTTTTCCAACCCAAACAAACAATTCCATGGTTCTGTGAATTCTGCTGCTTCACATTGCTCTGTCAGCTAAAGCATGAGAGAGGGGAGAGGTGGATGTTTCTGTCACCCCTAAATGGGCCATGGACACCTCTGGCAGCCTCTGGGTTGCCTCTGCCTGTTATGGGAACAGCAGCTTCCCTGGGGACGTGCACAGGCTGAGCCACTGGACACATTTCTTAATGCCCAGTTAGCACCAGGAGAATGAGGAATTTAGACCAAGCACAGGAATGATTATTTGGGAGGTTTCCAGTCTTTCCTGAATTCCTGGCCAAATGCTCCAAAATAATTAAATATTTTACACCATGTCTTGGTGTAAATGAGGCCAAGGAGAGTGTGAACAGCAGCATCAGCAGCTCAAACTTTCCTCCTTGGATTATCACCACAGTATCTGCAAATGTAGATAATGTAATAAACATTGCTAATTGTGTAATTGTATTAAAAGTAAAAAAAAAAAAAAAAGGCATAGCCTTTGAATTCCCTAGCTGGTCATTTAAATTAATTTGGTTTCAGAACTATTATTTTTTTTAATAATCCCATAAGGGGATTATGAATGAGGACATGCTGTGCACTCACATTTCCCAAACAGTAGCTGTAAGCCAGGTCAGCTACTCTGAGCTCTCACTGTTTGGCTTCTGAAGTCTCTGATTTGTGCAATCCCACTGCAGCGGTCACTCTCCATGGAAAACATTCCCCTTTCCACAGTGTGGACTGATAACTACAACCTGTGTCAGAAAACCTGAGCTGCAAGGTGTTTTCTGCTCAAAAAGATACTTTACAGCCCTGTTTTCTCTTTGTTCAAAAATTACCAGCATCTGACCACCATTTAGGGGAGCAAATTTGATCAGAGTCCTAAAAATCTTCAGCCACAATCACATGCTGCACTAAATGAAGTAGTCTGTGTTTTTATCATTCTTGGGAAAATTGGGAATTTTCTCCAGTGGATGGCTTGATGGCGCAGTCAAGGTTGGAGTTCTGTTCTTGGAGTATGCAGGGGCTGGGTTTCAATTATCCATTATTTAAGCAGTGGGCACAGCCAGTCTGGGGCTGCCCTGCCTGTTGTGTGTTGTGTTGGCTGCATCCTTCCCAACCCTGGAATATCAAGTGCTGGAGGCCTTTGTGTCTAAAGCAGGCAGGATGCCCCGTGTCCTGCAATTAAAACCTGGCTTGAAGGCAGCAGAGTGAGGCTTTGCAAAAGACAAATGCACAGATGCTTCCACAGTGGGTTTATTTTTAGGGGCTCTGCACATCCTAAATACTCATGGAGGCTGCTGCTTCTCCTCTTCACCTGAGCATTTCACTGCTTGTCCTGTGATAAAGCTGTCACTTCCTTCCAGGCTTCCATTCTTCCCTTGCTTTTCCCCTTGCTTTTCCTGTGGGAATATTTACATTCCCCCAGGCAACTGCCACCAAGAAGCTGATTTTCCCTGCCAGCCTCTCCAGCTGCTGTTCCCATCTGGAAGCATTAGGAGTTCCAGAGTATTTGCGCTGATTGAACACACAGGGGAAACCATGGGGACCTCAGGGGAGGCTTCCATGTGGGTGAAAGCAAATAGGCCCTGACAGGCACAGAGCCTGGGAAATAACTTGCTGTGAGGTATTCTTCCCACTCTGTGCCATTTATGGGTTGTACATGTGCTTTGCCCGCCCTAGAAAAGACTAAAGAGGGGAAATAGTTTTTTAAGTATTGTCCACGATTCTCCTTGTGGCATGTTCCTGCCATGGAATGGGTAGGGGTTCAGCAAAGTGCACTCCTATTTCTCCTATCAGGTGTTTTCAGAGAGACTTTGGGACAGCAGTCTTAATTGAACATCATTATTAATGGAATACTACATGAATTAATAGAAGGTTCCCAAGCTTCCTTAATAAAGTTTTCGTTTGCAATTATTTCAATGCAGATGATTCAACTAATTCAGCGAGCTTTCAGCCACGCTGGCACATTATTATGATTGTTAATGTTAATTGTTTGTCTCATGCTTTGAATCAGAAAATAGTGGCTCTGTGCATCTCAGAGGAAAAATACCACTGTATGGATAGAGTGAGAAAAAACCCAATAAACCAACAGAAAGTTACTTCAAGTTTTACCAGGGCTATTTATAGATGTCCATTTCTGAATCAGTGAGGCCACCTTTACAGAAAGAGATGATGTGATTTTCTTTCTGCCTTTCCAGATCTCACAATTTTGCAAGTCAAAGAATGGGGTTTCTATTTCTCTGCTTTCTCTGTCGAATCACACAATTAAGGTCATTTGGTGGAAATAATTAGCAGGATATCCTCTCTCTACCAACAATCAGAAGCTCTTTCTGCCCACCTCTGACCCAGGCTGCACTCAGCTGCTGGAGAATTTTGCTTTTCTTTCCCTTTGCTGCTGTTTCCCTTCGTGGAAGCCCAGCTCTGACACCCTGCACATGAGGAGGTTCAGGATGTCAGTGGTAGGAAGCTGAGTCAGGGAGCAACATGGTCTGTTCTCAGATCAAATAAAGGGGTTGTTGTGTGCGATTTCTCACAAAACACCTGGCTCTTGACTTACTAATTAGGAAGGCCAAGGGGAAGCCTTGGTTGGCTTTCACCTCAGTTGCTTCTTCATGTCCAGCGTGCTGCAGAGCTGAGCCGAGTGCTCTGTGTGTGTGGTGGGAGGGAGGCTCATCCCAGATCCCAGATAATCTCATCTGGTGTGGCCAGCACAGCCAGAGACAGGCTCTGGGACTCTGGATTCACTGGAATACAGACATCTTCTTACAGACCCATGGAGATTCACTGAGGTTGGAGTAGACCTCTAAGATCATTGACTCCAACCATTACCCCAGCACTGCCAGGTCCACCACTAAACCCTGTTCCCAGGTGCCACACCTAAATGTTTTTTGAACACTTCCAGGGATGGTGACTCCACCACTGCCCTGGGCAAGCTGTTCCAATGCCTGGTCACCCTTTCAGCAAAGCAATATTTCCCAATACCCAGTCTAAACCTTCCCTGGTGCAGCTTGAGGCCATTTCCTCTGGTTCTGTCCCTTGTTACCTGGGAGCAAAGCACGACCCCCACCTGGTTGCTCCCTCCTGTCAGGGAGTTCTAGAGAGTGAGAAGGTCCCTCCTGAGCCTCCTTTTCTGCAGACTAAACTCCTCCAGCTCCTCAGCTCCTCCTCATCAAACTTGTGCTTCAGATTCTTCCCCAGCTTTGTTCCCTTCTCTGCACAAGCTCCGCTACTATTGTCCACAAATTCCTGCAAATACAAATAAGGCACTTCATAATTCAGCCTCCCATGAGAGTGTGCTGTCACTTGCTACACTCCTCTACCTAAAGCCTTACATCATCAGCCTTTGAAACAGGTTTGGTGTCATGTAGACCAACCTAAGACGAAAAAACCACAAAATTCTCCTGGTGACAACATGCTCAGAGCCAGGTGTTGATGATCTGCTGGCTCTTCCTTCCTTCATCATTCCCTCCAACTGGAAGGATAGAGGAGAACGGTATTTGTGCTTCTCATGCCTTAACCAGTTGTCTGGGTCATGCAGACATGAAAACATGAGAATATGAAGACATGAGGACATGAGGATGTGAAGGCATGAAAACATGAGGATATGAGGACACCTCTGCTCAAACCCACTCCTGCAGGACTCCTGTGCATCAGGCCCTCATCAGAAACTCCTGCCCTTTCAGGAGGAGGTATCTGGATCCCATTCAGCAGGGAAAGCACTGGTTCTTAGGAAATCATGAGGAAAATCAATGAACTCTTTCATTTACAAAGCCAAGATGCCTCCAGTGGCAATATCTTTTCTCTCCATGTCAGAAATTGTCTGTCCTTTTCTCAAGGAAATCCTTTTCCCTCTGCCTGCTCCTTCACTCAGGGTGCCACCCACCCCTTGCTTGTGCCTGTCTGACCTTGCTGGTCAGGACGATACTTCCTGCCCAAAATCTGCTGTCAGGCACAGCCAGAAGTGAAGTTGCTGCATGAACTGTGTGACTGCAGGATGCAGCAGCAAGCACTCCTGCCAGCTTGCTCCCACAGCCCATGGATGAGCAGTTTCTTGCTGTCCAGATCCAGGCTTTTTCTGTTCCTTCACCTTGCAGCTCCCAAAGGACAGGAGGGGGTGCATTGGTGAGGAAATGCCTCCTCACGCAGCCCTCGGGAGTGGGCAGACAAGCAGAGAAGAGGAACCCACACAGGCAAAGGTGTTCTACTGCGAGTAGCAGGTTATGAGCTCTTCAATCCATCATGTTAGTGGAGTAATCCACTGACCCCAGTGAACATAAACCACAAAAGGAGTCCAGTGACTCCTGGGAGGAGTTGGGGCCACCAGTGAGGTCATTTAATGCCTTTAAATGTGGTCTCTGAATCAGAAATATCTTCTGGCTGCCAGGAGCAAGCAGGTAAGAGCAAGGAACAACTTGCAGTTCAACTCTCCACTGTTTCCAGTGCTCTTTCCCAATTTAATTTTTAATGATCCCCATAGGGACTGAGTCCCAGCCTAAATGGCACATTGGTATGAGTGAACGTGGAAGGTGTTATGTCTTTATGTTCTGACCTCAGTCTTTAAGTCTGTGGTGAGTGAATTGCTGCAACTTCTCTCTTTATTCCATCCATCCTCAGCCCATGCACCAGGAAAGAGCTAGCAGAAGAGTCCAGCCAAAGCTTTGACCAGTGATTTTTATCTGAAAAGGATTAGAGTAGGAAGGAAATAATTCATTCCTCCTCAGTGAAAGCCTGTAGCCTCAGTCTGTGCTGCCTTGTGATGTGCCAGCCTTCAGGATCTCTGGGGCGGTGATTTGTGCTGCTCTTCTTGCACCATTCAGCACACATCAACGCTTGCAAAAACCAGTGGAAGTGGCATAAATGATGTTACCTGACATGAAGATGAATAGGAAACCTTCTATCATCAGATCCTTCGGGTTAGGGAGCTCTGAATGGCTCTGTCAGTCACAATTCCTTCCCAGCAGTGCTGTAATTGTCTGAAGCAGCAGTTCAGCACCCAGTCCCCTCAGCTCCCATTTCTCCCCTCTCCCACTTGCTTCTTACCCTCTTGAGAGGCAGCTCTTTGCTCTCTGTGCTCTCATTTTCTTCATGTCACCACTGCCACAATGCCCAGATTGTGACATCCTCCTCCTGAGGTAAGAACAACCCCAAATTTCTTATCTTCCGGATATTGAGGGAATTCATTCATGCCCACCCCTGTGCCTCCTGGAAAGCTCAGTTCACTAACTTGTAACACAGCTTAATGTGTTTTAAATTCCACTTCCTGCCAGCTGCAGCGTGATAGAAATATTCTTTTCCTGTTCTGCCTGTGAGGGCAGTTATTGCTGCTCCTGGAGCACAGGCTTGGTTACTTTTCCACTCCACAGAGCAAAGCCAATAGTTAATCAAGAGGAAAGGAAATGTAGGGCTCATTGTCATAGAAGACTGATACTAGTGTTTAAGTTTTCAAAATGGGACAGGTCATTTTCATGAGTAACAGGAGTATTTACATTTAAATTGAGGCCCATAAATTTAAGCTACCTTCTATCTAGAAAGAGCCAGGGAAAGACCTGTGGAGGATAAATGACTCCTCTGAGTATTCTGAGGTTTTTTTCCTTAGGCTTTGAGATGAATGAGTACGACAAGGTCAGCTTTGTCCTTTCAGCAAAGATTAGCTGTGCTGCAGGTTTCCTGTTGTTCAGCGCTTTTGTTGCCCAGTTTGGGAAATGTCCTTCATTCAATGCCCACCTCAGACTCCAGCCTGGCTGCAGAGATGAATTCTGTGCGCAGGGTGAGCTCCTGAGCCCAGCAGAGCAGTCTCACGTGAATAAAGCCTGGAATGAGGAGAGCCTTTCCTCAGTACCCCTCCAGATGCTTTACACCTACTAAATTACAATAATTCCACCCACCAGCAGTGCCTGAAAATGAGAGCAGCTTTCTCAGGTGGCTGCCAAGAGATTGTTCCCCTGTTCCTTCGACTGCAGCCCTGCACTGCTGTGCCCTGCAGCCTCCACACGCTGCAGATTCTCCCTCCCCACTGCAAACCTGACACAGTTATTTCTCAAGCTTTCCCTTGCCCTTGGCTGTGAATTGCATTACTGCCACTGTGATTCCTGTGCTGGTGGTAGTTAGGAGACACAGCCATGGGCTCTGGGCTCGTTGTGAACCATAACAAACTTTCAGTGTCCAGTTAGGACTCTTATTAAAAGAAAATGAAAGGGGAAAACAAAAAAAAAAGGGGAAAAGGTTAATACCATTCTGTGCCTGGGGTCACATCACTGCCTGAGTTATTTAAGAAAGTCTGTGAGACTTTCAGACATGTCTCAGATTATCTTTCATGGCTCTGTTAGCCCCAAAGTCAGGAAGCTTTTTAGCAGGTGAAAGCACCTATTTACCATCCAAGCCACGCAGCCAGTGTCTCCAGAAGGGAATGAGGCAGTGGTGTGAGGTTACTCTTACCCAAAAAATGGCTTTTGCTGAAGGCAGTGGGACAGGAGAGCCAATTGTCCCTGTTTCATGTCCAAAGCCAAAGCTTCAGGCTTCAGTTTGGTCAATTCCAGCTGCTGGCCACGTTTGTACTTTACTTAATTTTACACCAGGAACACCTGCCCTCAGCAGACGGGGCTTTTTGAAAACACGGAGTGTTTTGATAACTATGTGTTAAGATTGGGGGTTTCCAACACAGACCAGACCCTCTTGCTCTGGGTCCTGCACGGACATCAGTAAAAGTCTGAAGGATGCAGAGTGATAGGCAAAGAATAAAAACCAGCAGGAACCAAGAAGCAGTAAGGAGGGTAAAGATCATGTAGGCACTAGATAAAAACATAGAACCATAGAATTGTTAAGGTTGGAAGAGACCTTTGAAATTATCAAGTCCACTGAGGTTGTTTTAAGACAAAGAAGACAATGTGGTTTTGATGACTGGGATCTTCATGGGGGAAAAACTCTTGTCCATGAACCAAAATTCTACAACTCTTTACTTGATCCTGTTTACCTGTGTGTCCAGTCCAGTGTCCTGCTGTAAATCTTGTGGGATGATTAAACTAAAAAATATCTAAATATATCTATATCGAAATGGATGTCCGCAGCAAGGGGTTTTTTTTCCCCCCACTCCTTTATCTTACCTTTGCTAAGAAATACATTCAGGTGGCAAGTGATCTGTTTTGTTGTTAGAGCTCTCAAAAGCAATTAATTTCATTTCAATAACTCAGTTTGACCTGAATTTCCTTAGTTTTAGTCCCCTGCCTCCTTCTCGCCCTAGAAGCAATGTTTCAAACTCATCCTTTCATTTGCTTGACCTGGAGGGAGTGAGTAAAACATGTAGGTGAAGAGCAGCTGCAGGACATTTATGTGCAGGATGATGCACAGAGGACAGCCCTGAGTAGGGTGTTTCAGAGCCAGGTGGTTTCCTGGGCTCAGCATGGGCAGCTTGGTTGCCTCATTTCTTGGAAAGCCAAACCCTCAACCTCAGCCTTTTGGTAGAAGTGAAACTCTCAAAGTGAGATGTGTCTGACAATTCCAAGAGCCACATTTTGGAGTTTGTAGCTTAAATAGTAGAGAAAGGCTCGGAGCAGCTGGAAATTTGTTTTCCAGATTAACTCCTTGTGAGTCACTGAGGTGCTCAGAAGCAAACACCCATTTCATCCTGGCAGCCTGAGCTGCTAAACTCAGAGGCCAAGGTTTTAACATTGGCTTAGCAGGGTTATACCTCTGAGTGTCTCTCTGTAAGTCTCTCATGTGGGAGGTCTTCTGTTGGTTTCTTTTGCTGAATTGCTTGAAATCTCTGAGGGATTTGTGAGGCTGAAGGACATAACAGAATTGCTTCTGGCCCTACGACTGACTAATTTAGTCCTGGGAAAAATACAGTGTTTTGTGGTAAGAAAATAGTGTTTGTTGTAAAGAAGAGTGGCTTGTTTGCCTTGCAAAAGACCTGAGGCAACAAAAAGATGGTTACTGGATGGTGCCTCTCTTTTGCTGTCCCTGGGGTGAGATCAGTCCATTCTAGCTAAGCAGCTTTGAGCCACTTTCTGTGTTTGTCCCACATTATCTGGCAGCTTCCCTGGCAAGCAGGGAGCCTGATATGGCCACTGCCAACTCCCAGGAAGTGCTCTGGCTGTTTGAACCCCTGTGGAAGTGATTTTCATAAACGGACTGGTTTGCTTTTAGCTGGGAAAAGATCATTTAATTGAAGATTCTGTAACTGCGACGCTGCAATTTGGCACTTGCCATCCTTTACCAGTTCACAAAGAATCAGAAGAGAAATGTTTTGGTCTTAAATGACTGAACCTGTCACAAGTAACTCTGTCTTGCTTCAGTGGTGCCTTGTTTTCTGGCAGTAGTATCATGCCCTGGCTGCCTCCTGGAGCCATTTCCAGCAGCAAGTGTATTTCAGATGTGCCCTCTTTTGTTTTATGGCACTGTGTCCCAGCTTACTGTGGCTCATATTTTACTTTGTGCTCGTAATTTACATTGCACCTGAATGGGGGCTGGGGAGGGACTAAAACCAGACACAAATATTTCCTGACGAAGGAGGATGTGCAGCTCTGCCTTGTTTAAGGTACAGCCCACTAAGCCCAGGATTGAAAACCAGGCAGTTTATGCTCTCCTGTTGCACACAGACACACAGGTGAGTCTGTTCAAGAATTAACCAAATGTAAACTATTCCAGCTTTGCCACTCCAGCACAAATACTCGTCACTAAATCTTCTGTAAAACCAGGCAGTTTATGCTCTCCTGTTGCACACAGACACACAGGTGAGTCTGTTCAAGAATTAACCAAATGTAAACTATTCCAGCTTTGCCACTCCAGCACAAATACTCGTCACTAAATCTTCTGTGAGCAGCTCAGCAGCCTCCAGGGCAGCCTGGTTGTTCAGAGGCTTTTCTATCAATTCCAGT
>WAAG01016060.1:204328-222685 GCA_013390105.1 Tichodroma muraria | reverse complement strand
CAAGCCAAAGGGGAAAAAAAAAACAAACTAGCTATCACTGGCCGTGGCTATCACTGTGGAATAGAAACCTGGGATTTTGCCATGAGACAGGAGGGACTGTGACAGTCCAGTGGAGCTGTGCCTGACAGCCTGGGCTGAATGTGGTCCCTCACACCGACCTCCATCTCAGGTTATCCCAATGTACTTGCAATCTATACAAAGTGCCTGTGGAGTTCAGGTGCAGAGTGTCATTACTACTGAAGCAGATGGGGACTGATCTCTCCTGACAGCAGCACTGCATGCAAAGTGTTGACAAGGTCACCTGTGGTGCCTTTGTATTCTAGAAACATAACCATATAAAAAAAAAAAACAACACCTGCTGGGTTGTTTTTTTCAGCAGCAGTCGTGGTTCACAAGCAGCAAACAGCTTTCCACTTGGTGTTTTCACAAGTCCTGGCATACAGAGGCCAAACTGGATTTTCTCAGCTTTGCCATTACATGCTTTGAATATATTCTATTCCTGATGATGGTGAGGATTGTAACTACAGACTCACAGGTGTTAGTTCATGGAGCACTGGAATCATTGCTTTAGTAAAGGCAATAAGGAAGCAGCATTCCAAAACACAAAATCTTGGTAGTAGGCACAAAATGTGTTTTCCCATCCTTTACTGAACTTTAAGAGTTCTGTCTTGGGGAAATGGGCCCCTAAAATCCCCCACTAAAGAAAAAGAACACCTGACTTCTAGTATTCACACTAGAGCAACTGATTGGAAGGATGTGGTGAAGTGTAAAAATTGTACTTCTGTCTGTAATTTTTTTTTTATTTAGATGTTACATGGTTTTGAATGGAAGTCCAGAAAATCAGTTTTCCAAGTTTATTTTGTAAAATTCCTTGCTGCTCTGGATAAGTAGCTGAATTTCTGTTTGATTCGTGGTTCTTTTACAAAGTGACTGAGAACTGTGGGGCTCTCTTGTTGTTTAAGACATACTGAATTAGAAGCTAGTGAAACATCATTATTTTTAGTTTCCTCAAGCTGGTAGGCTCTGAGCTAATGGCACTGTTATTACAGCTAATTTTCTGACTATTTTCTGCACTTTAAGCCATGATATCAAGTATGTTTTTCTCATTTTCCACCTGTGGAAATGGTCATGAAAGTTACATCTTGGGTACCTTTGTCACTGTGTACCCAGGCAGTAACCAGACACAAACATTGAGTGCACTTAAAATTTTTTTTATCCCTTATTTATACTAACGGTGTTAGGCATTTACCTCAATCATTTTAAACATTGGTTATTGTATATCACTTCTTTGGGTATAAAATACTTTCATGAAATAAAATATATTCAATTGTTGTGGATTATTTGTTATCTAGAGGCCTAAAATATACTTACTAATTGAAACGTGATCTGTTGTAACTTCAGAAACCATTTTGGGTCACAGGTATGTATTGGGCTATGTTTGGGGGGAGTAGGGGACACAATTATTTGATTGTACTTTTCTCTATGCTTTTAATACACATACTAGAAACCCTCCTTCCCTAAAGCAAAGGCCTTGAAACCAAGGAGTGTGATTTCTTAGCAGGAGGAATAAGAGGAGCTGAGCGAAGAGTCACTCTGCCTGTCCTCCAGCGTTTTGGTGCTTGTCTTTTGGGGTTTTTTCCCATTAATTTTTATCCTTTCTTTTCCAAAATAGTGGGGGTGGGAGGAGGCTACTGAGCAAAGCTACCTGCAGAGGGAAGTACACCTGAACAGCCTTGAGGGAACCACGAGACGATAACCACGGTGTGGGTTTGAGACTCGCAGGAATAAATAACCCAGGATCGTGTTCTTAAATCTGTTTTTTTGTTTGTTTGTTTTTTTCTTCAGCATCTGATTATTAATTATGGCTGTCATCAAACATTGCCTGAGCCTCTGCTAAGACACCAGCTGGATCATGTAGTTCAATCTAAAAAAGAATACAAATCAGTTATGCAGTGTAATTGAAGAAGCTTAAGGTTTTATAGATCTTGATTACTTTAGCATTACTGGAGAGTCTCCCACATATCAGGACTTCAGTTCATATTGCAGCCTTTCAATTACTGTTTTAGAAACAACTGCACTCCCCTGATTTTATTAGTGTGTTTATATCACTATCTCCTTGAAATAGCTCTGTGTGACTTCAACAAAACACACTCTTGGGTAAAAATGGCTTTGATTTGTAGTCTGTTGGGCCTCACCTATAGTTTTAGTAAAGAGGGGGGTGGTGACAAAAGTTTATGAAAACCTCAATTCAATTTTTCTTCTTTTATCTATTCATATTGTGAGATCAACAGATCTCTATCCATTGAAAGCACAAGAACAGCAGTGAAAGTTGATGCTTTGTTTTTGCTTATAGAGCAGAAGAGAGTTGGGTCATCACTTGGTCCTCAGGGAGTTAAATAAACAGCCAGACTTGCACATCCTGCCTTAGTGTACCAGCAGTTCATCCCAGGCTGTTGGATTGTTGAGGCTCTTCTCATTGACCTTTGACAAACCACATATAGTAAATATTTTTAGCTACAGAAGTGCTGCTCCTTTCACTCTTTTTGCAAAATAGAGATTGTTTTTCTCTGGTGGGTGTTTGGGGTTTATTATTCTGCACTGCCATGGGTGTGCTTAGTACTTACAGGATTAACTGGCTCATCAAAACTGTTCAAAGGGCCTTTGGCTATAGAAACTAGATTTGAAAAGATAGAGGCAATGAAGATGTAACAGCTGTGAGCTTTGGAAGGCTGCATGAGCCTGGTGTCACTTGGAACAGCCCTGTCCCTGGCCAGAGGAAGGTGGGTGGGTTTACCTGCCATGAGGCCGTGCTATTCCCCATTTACTGGAGCAAAGTGGTGAGCTGTGGTTATCCATGGTGGTGCTGCTTGGCTCTAGGTGAAGGGGAGCTTCCCCAGCCCATCCTGCACTTTGCTTCACATTTGTGGTTTGCAGACCGTGAGGGTTCCAGCTGAGACTCTTAGGGGCAGCTCTCACTTGGAGTCACATCTGTGCACTGCTGATTCTCATTTCCTCCAAGGGCATGGAGCTGGGGACAGGCTCTCCTGTCCCCTGGGTCCTGCACCAAAGTGACCTGCAAGGACCACTGGCTGCCAGGCTGATGGCCCAGTGTGTCTGTGTCTCACCAAATCTTTGGGATGGGGACAGGGCCTGGATCTTCTCTGCAGTGTGTGTCAGTCAAGGGAAAAGAGGAGCAGAGGATGTGGGCTCTAGGACACCGTCTGCCCCCCCTTGGCCCCAGGTCACCCCTCTGCCCCCAGGGCTGCTGGGCAAGGTGCAGAGCCCCTGACTTGGAGGAAAGAGCTGCTGTTGGCCCTTCAGTTGCTCAGGTTCCTGCAGGGTCTGCTCAGTCTCAGCAGTTGGGCTTGGTGAAATCATTTGGTCTTGACGCAAATCCCACTATTGTCCCTGCCTGTATTGTCCCCGTTTCCTTTGTGCTGCATCTGGTCTCTGAGCAGTTCTGGTGCATGAGAACCTCGTTTTTTCAGATGTGGGCAATTGGGAGGCTCCAGCAGAGCCTGCATGAGCTGTTAGTCCCTATGGGGCCACTTAGGATGCTGCTGGCCAAAACACTGAGCACACACCCCGTGGGGGAAATCTCTTGAGGAATGAAATGCTACCTGGAGAGCTGACCCGAGCACTGATGAATCCAAACACCAAAATTTCCACTTACCTCTGGGAGAGGAAACTGAGTAGAGGCTGGAGCGTTGTCTCTGCCAAAGTCAACTAGAACTCCACACTTTGGTATATCTGCTACCCAGATGCCTTCTAACAGCTGTCCCTTGTCTGGATAGAAGTATTTCCCTGGGCCATGCTTCTTGCCATCTTTCCAACCTCCTTCGTACCGATTTCCATTTGCTGCAATTAAATACATGAACAGACTTTGAAACTTACACCATTTTGTTAAGGGGTTACAAACTAAATCAACCAACAGAGCAAACCAGCAAAGGAGAAGATCATGTGTTTGGCTCCTCTTAGTAATTTCAAGGTGGCTGTGGCACTGTGTGTCATTTTGATTTTGCAGTGCTCCGTTTGCTGTGCCACAGAGGGAGAAAATGCTGCAGAAGGAGCCTATGCTTGCTCACTTGGCACCAGGACTGTTCTTACCTGCTTTGTTCTCACAGTGACACTCATTTTTTGCTGACACAAGGAGCCAGTGTGCTCAGGGTAAGGTACTGGTCCCTGAGTCACTCTTCACAACATGAAAAATTACAGTACACAAGTTTCAGATTTGTCCCTGCAACAAATCATGCAGGATCTCTGGCTTGAAGAGGTTTGCTTGTCTGGGCAAGGAACAGAGCACTGATTGCTGTCCAGTCAAAATAATCTTGATTTCAAAGAATACTTTTAGTTAAGTTTTTCCTCAATGAATTATGGGGTGAGAATTGCTGCAAGAGTCAAGGGTTCAGGCAGTCAGTTGCAGGCTGTTTTTCCAGCTGTACTACTTCTCTTGGTATTTTTCTGCAGGTTGAGAGAGGCTTTTTTTGGGCTCTCTGCTGCTCTTCAGGAATCCACCCATCCATCACTAACAGGGAAAGCAGAGCTGCAAGGGGAAGAGAGCAGCCTCATCCATGGATGCTGGTTGAGAAAGGGCATTGTACCCATGGTGATGCTGGGGCTGGGATAGATCCAGACCACCCTGCTGCCACTAGGAGAGTCCTCTGCTCACCCCTTTTCCTACATACAGTGTTTCTAAGCCCAAACCTGTGGGGATTTCTGGCCATGTTAGTGGAAATACCTTTGAGTCTCAGCTGAACTCTACCACTCTTCATCACAAGAAGTGGCTGAAATACCAGGGCACCCCACACAGTGCTGCAGAGATAGCTGGGGCCTGCCAGGATGCTGTATAGGAAGAGGGGAAAACCAAAAATGCTTCCGGAGAATGTGGCTGCTGGGCTGCTCAGGCAGGGTCTGGTTTACAGCCTGGAGCCGTGGTGATGGTTATCTGCAACTTTGATCTGCTTTTGTGCTTATCTGCAACACCAAACTGCCCTGGCCACGAGTGGGAACAGCTCAGCTTCTGCACTCCAGCCACCAACAAGTGAGAAATCACCAAAATCACAGCCCTAGCTGCAAGGAGGGGGCAGTGAACACCCTGAATGCAGTGCGGTGCCCGGCTGCTCCCATCTGCTCTCCTCCCAGAGCACCCGAGGCTGTGTTGCTCACAACCAGGATCCCTGTGGATGTGAAGTGCTCTGGTACAAAGCTGTTGGGGAATGGATGTAGCAGAGGCGGCAGATCAGCACGGTGCTCTCAGCCAAGCTCACCCTTGCCGGGCACGCTGCCACTACAAGCAATTTAATCTTGAGCTGCAGCTCATCGTGACCTCCACTGAAGAACTCCTTTTCTTTCACATGGCAAAGCTGCCGGCACGTGGGCGCACTTCCAGCCGCTGAGCTGAATGCATTAAGCTTGTGGGTATGAAATAATTGCTCCGGCTAATTTTAACCAAAAGGAATCCAGCTAACAATCGGTTGCAGGCTAGGCTCGAGGCAATTGGGCTCTGAAATGGTGCATCAGCCACGGCTCAGCCTGCAGGGGATGCTAGTTTATAACTAACAGGGCCTTTGACAGGAGCTCAGCAGATCAGTGCAAGATTCCCTCTGGAAGCGGGTGCTGATTTCATCCAGATGAGCCATCAGTCCAAAGCGACTTTACAGTCAGCAGAGAGCACAGGCATGCATGTGGTGTGCAGAGAAGGTCATGCTCATTCCTCCCAGCTGCTTTGCTTAGCTAATTACTAGCCTTGAGATCACTTTCAAGCAAAACAAGATAGAATAGATGAATTAGATGAATAGATGAATAATATGGAGACAGTATTTCTTCAGATGTTCTTGGAATGCTGTGCCTGGTATTGCAGAGATTCTTGGGATTCTTGGCTTTGGGGGAAAATATGTTAAACTCCAAGGAAAATAAGGGGGGGGAAATTTAAATTTCTGTATTTATGCTGAGATTGGCCCTAACATTCCCAATCCATGATGTGTTTGGTGTTATTTATGGAAAAGGATTGTGTACTAATGAAACCCCTGTGTTCACTCAACACGAGCCACTGTCGGAAGTAGACAGAGGGGATGGAGTGAACTCAAAAAGAAAACTATGTTGTTTTGTTTTTTTTTTTTTCCTGTGCTGGAAACTGAACTCTTCTTTGGTATGCAGAGCTAGAAAGCTTGTCTGGCAAAGTGCCTGGCTTGAAAAGAGAGATTTGCTCTTCTCTGACCCAACAGTATATTATCTCTAACCCGAACCATCCCAGTCATTTAAATGTAAATCACAGCAAAACTAAGCTTTCATGCGTGTGGGCTTATGGGCTTGAGCAGTGAGTGCTGGCCCTTGCTCAACCTGTGCTGCCTCCCGCTCCAGACCAGGAGGGGAGGGATGACAAGCAGCGGCCGCAGTCCCGCTGCAGGAAGCACCCAGAAATCTGGATGGCGGAGAGCAGCGCGACACCGAACAGCTTGGAGGGGGCAGGGCGAGGGTGCTCAGTACTTACGGAGCCGCAGCACGCCCTTCCCGTTGGGCTGATCCGTCAGCCACTGTCCCTCGTAGACTGAGCCGTCATTGTAGTGCATCTTTCCCCAGCCGCTCCGCAAACCATTGCTCCACTCGCCCTCGTAGTGCTCCCCGTTGGGGTAAAAGAACATCCCCCGGCCCTGGACAGCAGCACAGAGATGGCTGGTTAGGAGCTCCTCTATTGAAAGGGGACTGTGCTCAATTTTGGGACATCACTTTGATAGAATATTCCTTTGTTTATTACTCTTACACATGGCTGCTGGCAGCCCAGCTCCGTGGCTGTTCTCGTGCCGAAGGAAATGAGATGTGGTAGTACGGGATTTTATTTTGGCAGTTTTATTCCCTTGACAAAACCTTGGATTTATATCTCAGTGTGTTATTATTGGCATGATTGCTGCTAATATTTAGCTAAAAGAGGGTTTTACAAGTATATAAACCTGCCTGGGGATAGGCAGCATTAAAGGATGTGTCTCTCAACACAGGGATTTCATGTCTTTCATGACATTTCCAGCTCAGTGCATCCCAGGCTGGGCAACTCCACCCTTTGCTTGTTTTACATGTATGTTTGCCATCAAGAGAAGTCCAGAGGTACCCTCTATGCCAGGGAGTGATACCAATAAGAAATATTTCCATATCCCTAACACATTTTCCCATAGGAAAAAGTGTTCCTTTTTCTCTGGACAAATAATAAAACCAGTTCTGGAAACAACTGATTTTTCTGAGTATTAATTTTATTAAACTGCATGGATGTAAGGGAGAATCTTTTTTAGAAGAAAACCCAACCCTAGGGATATTTGGATGTCATTATAAATATTTCACCAAAGCTCAATTATGCAAAATCTAACCTTAAAGAACAGGAAGGGAAGCTCCCTCCAAGAGACAGGAGCCATGGAGCCACACACCCATTAAAAGCGTTGGTGGAGATGAGTTTAATTTAAGAGCAGACACAAAGACAAACACAAGGTTTCCATTGGCAGATCCAAAAACATTCCTACAAGGATTTTGCACATTACATTGCACTTCTACCAGATGACTTTCTCATTATGTTCCTTTTAGGAAAAACAGTGATTTATGTGACATGCTTAATTTCCAAAAGAGCTCAAATTATTTGCCTATTACTCTGTAAAACTCCTAGAAGAAGGTACATTTTCTGGCAGTGCTTATAATGCAGGTTCCTCTGACTTGTTCAAGGACAAGAGGAATTAAAGGGATGGGTGGGGAGGATTAAGAGACAGGATGTGAAACCTCCCATTGTGCTTGGCTGAGCTGCAGGTGAGTCTGAGCAGTAACCACTGCTCTGTGGCAGCCAAAGGGAGCTCAGGGCTGTAGCCTGGTAACCAGCAGATGGGTGGGGATGATTCCCTCTCCAGGAAGGAGATGGCACTCCCATAAAAATCTTGGATTTTTAGTCTTGACCGTTCAATTCAGCCTCAGTATTGCGAAAATTAGTATTTTAAGTCATTTTTTGCACATGTGCACCCAACTCTTCCCCGTGTTTTGGGTCCCACTGCCTCACTGCTGGCAGAAAATCTCACTTACACCTCTCCGGTCATTTTCCCACCAGCCTGTGTACACCTTCTTGTATTCCTTGGTCACTGGGTCAAGAATGCTGTACGAGCCATAACCATCCCGCTTCCCAAACTTCCAGTCACCACTGTAAATAGCTCCTGTGCTTTTCCAAATCTGGGTGCCTTTACCTGTTTAACAAACAAGAGGAATGACAGGGAGACCATCATGGTTAGAAGGGTGCACAGGGCTGCCCTTCCTGCTCCATCCCAGGCAGGGCAGCACTCCCTGCACAAAGCCAGGCTTATGTCTGGGATTCAGTTTAGCTTCCCAAATTGGAACAATCATTAATCTTGATCAGGAGCTTCCTGTGTGGCCTCTGCTGAATGCACTGAAATCTTTCCAAACCTCAGTTTACTGCCTGTAAACAAGTCTGTCCTGCTCCAGCTGCTCCTGGCCCGGACAAGGTCTCCTTCTCCTGCTCTGTCCCCTGCAGCCCCTGCCACATCTTGGGAATAAATTAAGATTCCTGGAGCCAAGTCAGGAGCTGAGAGAGCTCCAGGGACTGTGCAGCCAGGGCACATCCCAGTGCATGGAGATGACTGCAGTTTGCTCTATTTGGAAAGGATTTTTAAACATCTGTAATAGAGATATTTTGGGTAGTTGCCCCTGAGTGCATGCAAAAGCTCTTCAAGTTACCTATTAGAAATGTTTCTGCATTTTTGCATTACATATATCAAGTATATATATGTGTGTGTGTACATATAGATATACATGAATGAATGCTCTTCCAGGAGCATATAGAGCACATAGAACCACTGACCACTTCCTGCCCCCAGGAACCTTTGTAAGGACATATAAGTTGCTATTTTTTCTCAAAATTATCTATCTTACCATGTTTCAAGTTGTCCAGCCATTCTCCAGTATACTGATCCCCATTTACAGCATAAATTGTGTGTCTTAATCCACATTTCTGGGCTTTCCTGTCCCATTCATAAAAGAGAGGGTCTCTAACCCTGGGATACTTTATGACAGGCATATTGTTGGTATCTGGAGAAGAAAACAAATTATTATCAGCAACAAATTAGAAATTACTACGGCAGGTACAGGCAGAACAGTATTTGTGAACCATGCACAGAGATACAACAAACAGGAGGCAACTAAAGATACTGAAGTACAAACCAGCACTATGTGAAAATGGGCTCATAGCATAGCCCAGCCTGTTAGGAAATGTTAAATAAATCTTAGCAGGTCGGGTTTGTGGTGGGCATTGATCTCTGCACTTGCCAGAGATCTTGGGGAGTGCAGGGAAAGGCACCTCCTCCATACAGCTGATGGAATGGGGCAGGGAGCTGTCCAGTGTCCCCGAGGCCCACCTGGAGCTGGGACACTTCATACCCCCAGCAATAATACAGCTCAGGCTCGTTCGCTGCTAAAAATATCAGTCCTTGTTAAAAGGGGTTGAAGCCACAATGTTTCCCTTTCCCTGGAGGCTGTGGACTTGCCCAGGGCAGGCCAAGTGCTCGCCAGCCCACCAAGCTGCCAAGGAGGTGCCTTCTGAGGTGACTTCACAGGTAACAGGTGACGTGGGTTTAAAGCAGGAACAGCAGGCAGGGCATGGTGAGCACAGTGGGGGTGATTCGGGCATTGGAGGCCTGGAGGGAAAGGGTCAGTGTGGGGGAAGAGGAGGGAAAAGGAGATGTTTTGCCTCATAAATACAGAGGACAATGGTGGAGTGCAGCATCGTGGTGATTTCTGAGCACTGCTAGTGGAACTGCTGTTCAGCACAGTGGGAATTTGGCACAGACTCGGAGGTGAGAGTGGTCTCCTATAAACCATAAACAAAAGCCAGAAAGCGGCTGTAGAAACAAAAGCAAGTTTCTATGAATGCCATTAACGTCCAGAGCTCGGCTAGAGCCCGGCGCGGTGGGATGCTCTCCGATTTTGTCTCCTGGGCTCCCCCTTCTGTCCTGATCCACTGGACTGAGCCATTTCGAATGATTTTGCTGCGTCTTTCCCTTCTCGGCAGAGCAAAGCTCTGGTTCCTGCTGTGCTGCGGGTGCCGGGGAGCCCGGCAGGGGAGAAAATCTGGACCTTGGGAGGAGAGGGGAAAAGAAAGGTGCTTTGGGTCCTTGCTAGGAAATAAAAGCTAGAAATTCTAACTAAGAAAATTAGAGTTCAGCCTCAGTTCTGCATTTTCCAGCTGTGGGAAATGGTCATTCAACAGCTATTTGGAAGGATAGCATTGCTAAATAAAAGTACTTATGTATCCAGAATGCGTCTTGATTAGAGGACACCGAGGGCAGGACCTGTCCCTCGGTATGATGGAGTCACAGCCCACCACAGAGGATGTTTTTCCAGCAATGCAAACACAGGATACACTACAAATGCTGAGTTCCTCCCTCATTTCTGAGTGCTGCAGCTTCTGGAGAAGGGGATCTTGCCAATATTTGCCAGGGACTGGGTTTTTTCAGGACACTGTGCCACACTTTGCTGTCTTGAGCCTGTTCTGCTCTTGCTGGGGAAGCAGAAGAGCCGAGCTACAGCAACCTGTACCCACCCTGACACCGGCCATGACCTCTGAGCAGCTCACGCCTGTGATAAGAAGTCTCTTCACTACCCCTAACAGATGGGAGCACCGTTTCCCATCACCACATCCCACCACTTCTTTAACTCAAAGCTTAGGATTTACAAACCCCAGGGAGGATTCCCAGCTGCGGGGGCAGCCCCATCTGCTCGCCTGTCCTGCGAGGCACAGCCCGCGCAGAGTACCCGAGGTAATGCGGGCTGGCGGGAGCCGCCTTTATTTGCTGAATCCCCTTCTAAATTTACGTCAGCGATGCCAGGTTTGCGTAAGTGATAACGCACTCGGTGCTCGCCTCCCTGGATGTTTTTAGCCCACTGCCAGGGCGCGGGGAGGCTGGCAGCGAGAGGCAGGAGGTGCGGAGTCGTTCCGGTTGCAGCTCTCGGTGTGGAGGGCGAGACGCTGCTGCTCCCGTGCGCCTCTGCCTCGGCGCTTGGGGATGAGGCTCGCACAGACCCCCGCGTCCCCCTCCAGACGCTGCTCTGCGACTTTTGTCGGGTCTCTGGTAAAATGCAGCTTTAGTCTGCACGGCCCTATAGGAAGCCCATTTCTTTCCCCTGGCTTTTCGCGAAACTTCAGAGCAATGCGGTGTAGCTACTTTTTCTTAATGAAGAGCAAGGAGGGAAACACACCTGGCTGCAGAGAAGCGGCTGCGGACCGTCCCCGGCAGAACCCTGCCTGGCACCGCACCCCCGTGCATCCTGCCTGCCTGTCCCCCGGCTCCGAGGATGCCCCGGCTGAGCTCAGCCCTCGCCGCGACCCAGCACCACGGCACTGCCCTGCAGCGGGTTCCCTCTGCCAGCACCCACCGGCGGAGCGGAGTCACCCCCCTCCCCTCCTGGCCCCCAGGGCGCTGCCTGCGAGCTGAATGCTCAGGGCAGGGCGCCTGTTGCTGCTCCACCCCAGCGGGAGCCGGGCAGAAGGGCAGCGGTGCGAGCGGCCGACAGGGAAAGCCCACGAGCTCGGTTTGCAGAGCAGCCCGGAGCGTGGCCGCCGCTCTCCCGCCGGCCCCGATGCCGAGGGCCGAACCGCGGACACCGACCTGTGCTGGTGGCGGCTGGGTGCTGCCCGCGGCGGCGGGGTCGCCACAGCAACGTGCCAAACTCCGGCGCTAAGGGCCACGGCAGCGGCCCCGGGCGGACAGGGACGCGCTGGGACACGGCGCGACACGCTGGTCCCCTGGCTGAGCACGGGGTTTGGAGCCGGAGCCACCGGGCACACACAGCGCTGTGCAGCTACGTGCCCTGAGCTCGGGATGTTCCAGCAGAATATAAATGCTAATAAGCAACGAGTGTTTCACCTCTGGTTGGTTTTTCATACGCCCAGAAGCAGAAGGCTGGAAATGAAAGCACTGATCACAGCACCGATGAGTAACAAATAAATCGGCCTTGCAAATGTCAGGAGAAATAGGAGAAAGCCCCTGAAAATGCACATCAGCGGTCTTAAAGGAGAAATCTGAATAAACCTGACACTAATGCCCTCATCCATTACATCTCTTCCACAGCCATGGTGAGCAGGGATTGCCACTCTGGCCTTGTGGGTGTCTGTAATCATCTTCCCTAATGGGTAATTGACTGTGCACATTTCCAGTATCGCACCAAAGCTCTTGTATGACTCCCATGAGCCAAATGCATTTGATTCTCATCCTTTTACCACATTTTTTGTGCACAGCTCCGCAGGCTGTATGGTAAAAATGTTGAGGCAGGTGGGAAATCTTGTGATGAAACAAAGCAGCTGCCTCTGTAAAGATGAGATACAGCCCAGTTTTCCCTGATGGGTGTTTCTTTGCCATCTTCAATATCCGTGGCATTGAACATGGCTCAAATGTTGTGTCCATGCTTGGATAGGACAGAGAATGGATTTATTCCAAGTGTGAGTGTGATTAAAGGCAAATATTCCATTTCCCACGGCATGTGTGAGGGCCATGGAGCCAAAGGAGACAATGCCACTGCCTGGGAAATCAGGTGTAGGAAAATGAAGTGGAGGGAAGGAAGAGGTGCTCCACAGACAACGTGGAAATGACGGAGGGAGATCTGCACCAAGGGAAAATACACACATGGAATTTCTTGTGTTAGATTAGATGAACTGGGAAGATGGCAGCTGCTAGCAAGCATTTCCAGGGATGTAGGAGAGGCAGAACTTAAAAACTTCTTTAAGCAGGAAAAAAAAATAACTGAGAGAAAACTATGGAAGCTGACCAAGTTAGGAAATACTTATACAAGAGAAAATGTCTCCTGTTATTAAAAACGAGATGAAGATATTCAGGAAGGATTTATTCACAGTCACTCATGTTAATGCACTCTGGTTTGGGGCAGAGCCTAAGAATTACTGAAGACAATCATTCCTGTGTTCCACCGTGGCCAGTTTCAAGGGCTCGAGTGAGGACAGAGGTTTGGGGAGGAAATAAAGAAACCCATGAGGGAGAAGAAAAAATGCTTATTGCAGCCCAAAATCTACAGCCTGAAATTACAACCAGAAATAGCCCTCTCTGGAAATATATTAACTATTTTTATTATTTCAGCCCCTGTATTGCACTGCACTTAACTGAGAAATTGGCAATTAAAATAATTAGCTAATTGAGACCATTTTACTTGTTTATTTTTAAAGGGCACGGGCTGCCTGAGGTTTTTGAACTGCAAGTCCAAACTGTGTCACACCTAACCACAGTATCTGCTAACCAGAAGTTACATACATATTTGAAAATTAATATACATTTGAAAACAATAAAAAATTTAAAAGAGTTAAAATATTATGGCAACAAATTAAAACTCACAAATTTGGATCAAAAACTGCCTCTGCAAAAACCTCTGTATCTGGATATGATGGAGGCTGCTGCCTCCATTTCTGAGTCACGTATTTTAAATTCCTCTGCTCCTTGTCTCTCTGTGTTTGTTATTTTACTTCCATAGTCCCAGAGTGGGTTATCAGCACCCTCACAGACCCTCCTGCCCCCTCCAAGGAGGCTTCACAGAGACATTTATCTAGGAAGAGGCTGTGTGTGATTCCCATCTACAGTTTTCTTAGTTCAGGTATAAACATTTGAATCATACTTAATTATTTTGTCACTTGATAATATCATTCTGTGCCTTTTTGTATTACAAGGGTACAGAGTGGGAAAATGTAAGCAAAGACAAAATTAGACCAGCTTGAAGAGAAGGTGGTGATATGTGAAGCTTTATCAAAAAGTTCTTTTGACTCACTTAAATGAAATTTTACTTAGAAAATGTCATTCCATTTTGAGAGAAGGAACACCCTTAGTAAGTAGGCAGTAGGGATAATTTTTTTAAAGGGTGTCAGATATATCTAGAATATATAACTCAGTCAATGAGTGAGATATAAACTGAAACTGACCCAGAAATGTCCTAACCAAACTCTCTTCCTCTCCCAGGAGCAGTTGTTTCCAGGCACAACATTGAGGCCACTATGAAAAGTAGGGTCAAAAACTCAAGTTACAATGTGCTAGGAGGAGAATTTGTGTTTTCCTTTACACAATTCCCCTTGTTCCAGCCTTGCCAGCAAAAATTTGGCCCTAAATACCCTTCTTGGCTATTTTAGTTTCTTTTTCTTGTTTTACTCTGACAGGCATTGGCCACTGACACCAAGGAACAACAGCAAAAGCTTCACCAGGCAGTGCCAGGGCTTCAGTTCTGCTGCTCTTTGTACTGTTGCTGCTTTAGTTGTCTGACAGTTGATTAAACCTTACATTTATTAAGACAGAAAGGGAACTTTTAAATCTGTCCATGTAAATTATGCTGCAATTCAGCCCATTATTCTGCCAACACAGTTCATTGCAATGAACTCCACTTCCAGGCTGGACACACTGATGAGCAAACCAAGCATTGGGAGTTTGTGCATGGAAACATGCCCAGAAACACCTTTCTGCAGCAAGGTCCCCTGACATATGTGTCATTTTTTTTTACTTTTAAGGGCAGGATTTTTAAAAATTTAAAATTTTTTTTCTAAAAAATTAAATATAGTCCATGGCCCTCAGTATTCTACATCTGAAACCAATCATTTTCAGACTGAAAGGAGACAGCTTCTCCAAGCTGAGTTTGCTCTCACTAAGCTTGGGGAATCACCTAAGTGAAATGTCCAAACCAACTGAAAACTGTCAGAAGCAATAAATTAAATTTATTCTGGGAACTTCGTAGAATAAATAGAGAAAAAGCATTTAGGGAAACATATGTTGGAATTCTTTCAAGGTGAAGAGTGTGACAACAACATACTGTGGAAGTGGGACGCTCAGATGTGTGTTTGATTGCTGCTATATTCAAAAGAAAAGCCAGGGAAGAGGTGGGAGGGTCTTGGACTGCTACCAAGCCTGTGTTGGTGAGCTGAAGGAGCATCCCCACCTCTGCTCTAAAGAATTGACATTAGCAGGATTTAGGAGGGATTGAAGTGAAAGGCTTGAGGTGTAAACTTCACCTGGTGGCTTCTGGCTTAAGAGGCAGCCTTGTGGGAAAGCATTTGAAATTCTTCCCTCTTTTTTTGCTGGGAGCAGTTCTCTCAAGATAAAAACCATGTTGGTTTTACATCAGAACAACCTAAAGTTAAACCCCTGGGTTATCTGGAATGTTCAGGCACTTAGATAGTCATGCAAACTGAAAGGCTGAAATCCTGGAAGCTGACACCAGATACCCTCTCCCCAGGAGTTCCTGTTGCTGCAGATTTACAGCTCTTGGTCTCTGCCTAACTACCTGCAACAAGGCAGAGGTTTAAAGGTAAAGTTATGATGTTAATTCCTGAAGTTACACAAAGCTGAGAATTATTTACTGATCATGGAGTGCTTTGCAAAACTCTTAATGTCATTGGAGGCAGATAAATTTGCCCATACTTGAGGTAATACCTCACTTCAAGTCCTTAATTTATTCCTTAATTGAGGGATAAATCCTGATGAATACAAGATGAATCAGCAGTATCAATCTCCAGCTGAAAAACGTGCCAAGTATTTTATTTATCATGTCATGTTATTGTCACCTGATGTTAGAATAGGGACTCATCTACATTTATATTTTGTCCTTTTCTGTTAGCTGTGCTGGAAAGAATCTGTATTTCTAGGACAGGGGAAAAGCATCAAAGGAAACAGCCTCAATTATCTTAAGAGAAAAGAATGAATGGAATTTGCATTCAGGAATAGTCTGGAGGGTAAAGGTGCTCACATGTGACTGTGCATATATAAAACTATGTGTACTCAAACAAAATCTAACACCCAGAGAACAAACAGAGAACAATTTCACTGTGACCCTTAACTTGATTTATTAACTCAATTTCTTAGATACGTTTTCTGGCAGTGAAAGGTTGGTGAGCTGGGGATTAATTAAGGTAAAGGCAAACCAGAGATTTTATATTTGTAGATTTGCTGTGCAATGGCCTTAGGTGATCTCTGGCAGCAGAAAACAGTCATTAAAACTTGCAAGATACCTTGAAAAATTATCACAAAATATTGAAATTCAGAGGAAAAGCACTGTTCCTCATGTGTTGCCACAAGTGAAAGACAGGCGAGGTGTGGGAACCCGGAGCATCAGCTGCACAGAGCCCTGCTGCCCATCCAGGACTGAGGGGATCACTGTTATCTCAACTTGCTTTGGTTTTATTCACAAAGATGTGATTGAAATACTGAGATTATACAAACAACAGCCTCCCAGGAGGTGGAGAGAGCTTACAGGTAATTCTGAAGTATTTTGGTGGTTAAATAATGCAGAACCAGCTGTAAGGCCAGCCACGATATGCTCACATTGTGCTTAACTAAATGTTTTTGTGGTTTCTGTTTGAAAGAAAATGCAGATCTCTTGAATGAATATTAATTAGCATGGCTTAGTTAAAAATTTCAAAGAAATCTTTTGGGGTAATCACTATGCACAGCCACAACATGTGTAAGACTTGTTCCTTGCCAAGAGATGTAGAGGAGAGGTAGGAAAGTTTGGGATAAATGTCTGGCGATCCCTTGGTGCTCTGGGAGAGCTCTGGGGCAAGCACAGCAGGGCTCTGAGTGGGAAATGCACAACATTTCCGGCCTTTGTATGTGAAACACCAACCACAGCCCTAACGAAATGTCATCAGCCTGCAGAATTACAGCCCAGGGCAAATATTCATGTGTGATAAGAGTTTCCTTCAGCTCCTTTGAGGCTTAAATATCAGCAGTGAAAGGAATACTTTTAAGGGTTACTGACAATTTATGATGTCTTCTAGAAGCACCTTCTCCTGAATGTTAGGACTGACATAACCAATCCTACAAATGTTGAAGTGTTTTTACTTTCTGGATTCCCCCAGATCTGCAGGAGGGTGTCAGAACCCCAACAGCAAGGGGTAAGATGCAGCTACATCTTAGGGGTGGCTCTGTGATAAACTGAGCTGACAGAGAACTGCAAAGGTGGAGGGAACGCTTTCATGTGGGAAGGAAAAATAACTTTGCTGGCAGGGAGTATTCCAACCTTGTGGTGAACTGGAAAGTTTCGGCACGTATCCAGCGCGGAATTAACGCTCCAATCTGAGATATGATCCTCCCTCTTCCAAAGCCTGTAATCCAAAATCCAGGCCTCCTGTAACATAAAGTCCTGTTACATAGGATTGTGGACAAAAGCTAGAATACAGGAAAAATTTAATACAGATATAATGAATTCCTGTGACATTTCTATTATGTTGATTAGTTTGTTATTCTACTTCAGGATTACCAAGACCTGCCACAACACATGTGTTTGATCTGTGGACAATCATGGCTTCACTGGAGAAACAGCAGGGACAATGCAACATCCCTGGGGTTGGTGGTTCTTAAATCAGCAGAAATCCCAAACCACTGCAAGTTCTGAGCGGGTTTCTCTGGAAATGCAGAACGTTTCTCTGAATGCAGAAGGTCATCAATGGCATTTCAGATGTCCACCCACAAATGTATGAAAAAAACATGCATAAAGGCAAACAGTGTGAATATAGACCTAGAGGAAGACTGGGACAGCAAGAACACTCAGGAGCATCTCTGTACCCAACGTTTTTGGTTGTTTATGTCAAACTCAAGGAAATGGGATCCTACATACACTCCTCATGAAAAGACAGCATTGCATTTGTGTTTTTACTTTGGCTTCACTCCTCCCCTCCCCTCTTCCTTTTTTTTTTTTAATTGCTTCCTTCCCTTTTTCTACCTCTTTGCCAATTTCTATCCTTTCAGAAGAAACAGGATGTAGTGCCAACATTTACAATTCTTCACACCCTGCCCCAGAACACCAGGCTCACAACTGGCCAGTCCAGCTGCTGAGAGGGTAATTACTGTAAAAATAAAGATATCAGGAATCCTCTTGTCATCTTCTCTGATATCAAGGACCCGTGACCAAGGCCCAGATCAGATTCAGATTCAGCCACCAGGTCTCTCTGAGGGGGCTGGCCCTGTACAGTGGAGGGTTTTATCTCCACTCTCAGACCCACGTGTGATGAACCACTCTTAAAGGGCAGGAAGATGCTTCCACGTCACACCATGGAGCACTTCAGGTGCTGCCACAACACAAGGGGGCTCAGGAGAGGCACAGGGCCTCCAGGAGGTGACCGGGGCAGGGCGGGTGACAGCAGCCGAGAGGACGCCCCCAGCTGAGGAGAGCCCTGGCCTGAGGAGAGCACAGGCCTGACAGGGGCCCGTGCCTGAGGGGGACCATCACGGGAGGGGATCGTGGGCCTGAGGGGAGCCCACACCTGAGGGGTGCATTGATGTGAAGGGAATCTCTGGCCTGAGGGGGATCTCCGGCCCGAGGGGAGCACACACCAGACCGTTCTCT
>WAAG01016060.1:169840-203527 GCA_013390105.1 Tichodroma muraria | reverse complement strand
AAAAAAAAAAAAAAAAAAAAAAAGAAAAAAGTGATTTCCAGGATTAGTTTGTTTCTTAATTAAAACTCAGTTCAGGTTGTACTGTTAGCAGAAACAAGGGTTGAGTGCTGGAGGAGACTAGCTGGCATGGTTTTGTTGGTCACTTGTTTGCTGTGTGCATCTTCTCGACAACCTCCCTGCCTGGGACTGACCTAAACCACGGTAGGTAAATGTCAATGGCTTGTCCCTGCCTCAGTTTCCCCACCTGTAAAAGGAAAGTAGAAACACTTTTCGGTGGGGTGGCAGCTGCTGGTGGTCGAGGTGTCATTGACGAGGGATTAGTGCTGTAGAGGTGTGCTCAGCAAAACCGAAGTGAGCCTGAAACGGTGAGAGCTGCAGTGCCTGTATGGGGTCAGTTTGGTTATTAAGGTCTTTAAATCAGATACTGGAGCTTGTTGTGGATTGTTCTTGTAAATAAAGAACAGCTACCAGGTGGGTCCTAGCAAGGAGGAGAGCAAAGACTTGGTTTGTGTGGTTTCACCACCATGTTTGTGCTCTGAGAAGAGCAGTGGGAATTTCCTGTGGTTGTTGGTGTGCTGGTAGGAGAAGCAGCCATGTAACCCATGTTAGCCAGTCTCTTGGCACTAACTCTGCAAACTCTGTTTTCCAACTTATTATAGGTCTTAAAATTGGCTGAGAAGTCGTTGCTTAGTACTTGGGGAGCCCTTCCCGAGTCCTCCGTCATGGGGAGGGAGTGAAATCCTTGCAAAGGGTGGAAAAGCAGAGCCCGGGTGTCCCCGAGCGCAGGGAGGGGTGAGAGCAGAGGCTCCTCTCGATGGGTTGGTGAGCGTGTCCTCGTTATGGCTGAGCACTAATTGGGGGCTTCAGGTGACCAATGAATGAGCTGTGATAAAGCAGTTCCTCCTAGGGAGCATCTGAGGCCACAGGCAGGGACATCAGCTCTTTAAACCAGAATATGGGGCAATAAGTTGCTTGAATATCCATGGGGTTGGGATGGTAGTGGTGGCCAGGAGGTGCCTGAACCCCCAGCCATGGATTTGTGCCTGGTGTTGTGTCTTTCCCCTCCCCCCCTGCCCCCCACTCTGTTAGGTCCTCATTTTTTTTCTCCAAGATTTAATCTGGCTGTGAAATTGGAGTGCCCTGTGATTTAGCCACCATTTGATGGGCATGGATCAGGATCAAATGGAGGATTAGGGGCTTCATTGCAGGGTGGGATGGGAGTGAGGAGCTTCTGAGTGGGAAAGCTCTTTAAAGAGGAAATGAGTGTAAAGGATGCTTTTCCTCTTGCAGGAATTTCATCAGTGTCTTTTTAAGCCCTATTGTATCTGTACTGGTTTGGCATCTCCCCCTCCTTGCTTGTTAAAGGGGTGCCTGTTGTATCCCATAAACCCAGGATTTTCCTTGTTTCCCTTGGAGAAGAGAACCAAATGCTGTGAATAACCTAGAAGGGCTCTTCCTACCAGCCATCTCCTCTTCTCCTGCAGGAAACACACAAAGTTTACAGGCAGAAACTGGAAGAAGTCACCGGCTTGCAGACAGCCTGCAGCAGCTCCATACACCGGCAGAAGAAGACACTGAGAGATCTGAAGCACAGCCTGCAACGGTAACAGGAGACCTGGAGGGTGGAGGAGGCAGGGGTGGGATATTTCTCCTTCCCAAAGGCTGAAATGCTTGGATTTTTAGTACTTTTAATAGACAATCTATATTGCAGTGCTAAAGTTGTTCCATATTACAGCCGAGTAGAATGTTTTTTACTGCATGAGAGAGGGAGTCCTGTAAATAAAGAAGTTTAAGGGAGCTGGTGTGGGTTTCTTCCTTGCAGTGCATGCTGTACATTGCAGGACTGTGCAGCTTTTGGCTGTGCCAGGTGAGCAGTGCTTTGCTCTGTAAACTGCACTGGAAGAGCAACATCAGTCCTTGAACCCGAAGGTATAACTTGCTCCTGGGTGGATTTACAGGAGGGAACTGTCTCTGTCTGCTTGGCTGATCCCAGGAGCCACAGGCTGAATTCCTTGTGTGCAGGCCTGAGTACAGCACCTCTGACACCACAGGCTGCTGGCTCTGCTGCTCACTGCTCTCTGGTTAACATTAATTACTAAAACCACAGTTTGTCAGTAAGTCATCAGCTCTGTGTCCTGTTACATCCTGAAATACTTCATACCTGAAGAGCTGCAGCCTCTGCAAGGGCAGTGCCTGAAACCACTCACAAAGTTCCCAAGGTGGAGCGGGTTCCCTCAGAAAAGCACAATATTCCCACGCAGTCCTGTCACTGAGCTGATGAAAAGAGAAGCTGATTTATAAACCAACTGGTTGAAGTAACCTACAGCAGTATAAACCTGGAAGTGAGATAAAATCATGATAAGCCAAATGGTGCCGCAGAAATGCAGGAGCAAAGCACATCACCTCACAGAGACAGCTTTTTAACAGCCTGGATTTTATGACAACATTATTTTCCTTCAAATAAAAAGGAGGTGAAAACATGAACAGGAATGTCTTGTTTCTGTGTTCTTGCAGGTGCAAGCCCAGAGCGAGTCCTGAGGAATTTGCTCTCATTCAGGAGATCAGCAGCCAGATCAAGGAGAGGCAGAATGCCTTCTTTGACATGGAAGCCTACCTGCCCAAGAGGAACGGGTACGTGCTCCACCGGGGAGGCTTGCACGCTCCAGGAATTCTGGATTTTTAAGTGTTCACAGTGCTTTGTTCTTGAAGGAAAAGGTTGAAGAAAGACATGTAAAATTGGATTAGTCATAAATCTCTTGCTGAGCTGCTGTGTCAGTTGTACACAGAATTCATTAGCTGTGAGTGGATGTAAATGTGTGTGGGCAGTGCAGGTTTTCTGTTAAAATGACAGTAACCTGCACTGGCAAGGGATTGTGTAGTTCACTGTTCCACACTGATGTTTTCCTGGGCTAATTTTTTTGAGGGCTGAATCAGCACAAGAATTTTCTCCTTTTATTTTTTTAATAATATTTTTATCCAACTTTAACTTTTTCTTCAAGCGGGGTTACTAGGACAGAGTTATGTCAGTTGTCAAGGGCTGTGTGATGCTGCAGCCCCTCAGAAGTTTCTATCAGAAACTTTTCTTCCAAATCCTCCCTGTGTTTGGGTTTGGACAGTGCACACTACCTGTATTGCCCTTAGAGTGTAGTGCAAGAAAGGGACCAGGAAAATAAACCTTTTCAGTAACTTCCTGGAAATGCTGACCAATATTTCCATGTGTAAAGCCTCTTCTATGGTCTTTCCCTCCAGTTTTTCTTAATCAAAAACCTCCAGAAAATGTGGCTTTGGCAGAGCCACTGTCTCATCACCTTGATCTACATCGTCCTGTGGTGTTCAAATGAAACAACTTACTTGAGTCTGCTCTTGGCTTTTGTCTTCCAGGTTGTACTTAAATCTGGTGCTGGGAAACGTGAATGTCACTCTCCTGAGCAACCAAGCAAAGTGAGTGAGCCTCCCCACGTGTGAATTTGGGTTTCTCTGGGGCCAGCTGTGGGTGTGGACTGAAGTCCAGAGAGGGGAATGGGTTTCTCTTAGACCTGTAAGTGAAATGTTGAGGGTGGGTGATTGGACTATGACATGGGGATAAGCCAACATATTATGTAGCTCCAATTGATTCCATCCATCGTTTGCTTTTAAGCCCAGCTCAGCCTGTGTCCTTAATTGTAAAAGTGTTTGGAGTTTTTTTGTGCTGAAAAATGGTACTGTGACTTCTAGGCATACAGTGCTCCAGAAAATGGAGATATATATGTATTTTTAAATCTTGTCATGCCAACCCACAAACCAGCTCTGATGGACTTAAGACATTGTGTTGCAGCTGAGACAGACCCTCCCTGCAGGCAGAACTCTGCCTTTCACCATTGTCCACTGCTTTTCTAAGTATTTCAGCAAAACCTCTGTCTCTGGGCTTGGCATTTGGCTTTGTATGTGGCTTGGAAGCCATATTCCAGTAAAACATCTATTTGTGTCCATAAATGGCACCTGTTTCCTTCCAGGTTCGCCTACAAGGACGAGTATGAGAAGTTCAAACTTTATCTGACAATAATCTTGTTACTCGGGGCTGTCGCCTGCAGGTTTTTTCTCCACTACAGGTAAGCTGCATTTTTATTTCTTATTAAGTGTTTTGCATAAAATTCTGCTGGGTTTGAACTATCTTCTGTACTGTTAAGGACAGTGAGACAGCTCAGGTGGTGTTTAGGCTTTGAGCAATTGGGCAACAGGACACCTGCACCTCTTCAACTCTGGCAGGAGCTGTATTTTAGCTAATTGTTTTTCCTTTTTAGAAGAGTCTTTGTAACTGAGAAAGTCCAACATCGTGTTTCCTGATGATGCTAAAAATTGATGTTATTCTGCCATCATGCTGTCCTTGGGAACGAACAGTCAGTTTTGCTTGTGGGCTGTCCCAGGCAGGGACCAACACGGTGCTGCAGCTCTGGGTTTACAAAGCAACAAAATGGAATTTGCATGAAATAATCAGACCTGAAGCGTTATCTCTAGATTGTGATAGTGGCTGAGCACCAACAAGCTTCCACTATTCAGTTTTGCTTAAAAAGCAGGAAGGTGTTGGAGCCATGCACTTCCACTAAGCTCTTTGTGTGTCTGGGTGAATGCAGGATCGTCCCAGGAATGATGCTGTCCTGTACAGAGGCTGCCCCTTAGCTTCAGGAGTTTGCAAATGGCAAGATAAAGTTTTGGTGTTTTGTTTTTTTCTGCCCCAGGGCATAATGCTCTTCCATTCTTTTAGTTGATTGGATTTATAAAGATCTCATGGAATCTCCTCATTGAATTAGCCTGGAAAGGCCTCTCTAAATTGGATCATCTGCTGCTTCTGTGATGCTTTCTCTGCTTGAGCAGCACTTAATGTCATCCCTGCATACCTGCTTATCAGCTCAGGATCTGCAGTGTTGGATCACGGGGGAAGAGGGCCTGGAGCCTGGCAGTGCTGCATGTGGCTTAGAGATGTTCAGGATGGGACTTTGTGTCCATAGTCTCACTTGGGCAGGTTTTTATCTACCCAGGAGGAGGAAGGAAAAATAGGGATTTTTAAAATGCATCTTTATAATTAACAAGAGGGGGTTTTACCCTGTGTTTTTTCTGTTTAACAGGGTGACAGATGAAGTGTTTAACTTTCTGTTGGTGTGGTATTACTGCACGCTGACGATACGGGAAAGCATTCTCATTAGCAATGGCTCAAGGTACAGTGCCACCTGCAAAAACCATGGAAAGCATGAAATGTCCTTAAAAGAAAACCAGGCAACAAAAAGGGGTTCAGCTTGACACTGAAGCTCAGCAAATCTGAGATGCTCATGGCTTCTCTGCAGAGTCTTTTGTCTCTCTCCTCCTCCCTGGTCTCTTCCAAAGGCACATGTGCCACTTGAGGTTTGGAGAGAGAGCTTTTTTTCTAATAACTTTCAGAGTCCCTGAGTTATTGTTCCTAGGTGTTGGCTGGTTTTGGTAGGTGTGGGTTAGTTGTAGATGTGGTCTGGGGTGTGTGTCCCCCCTTGTGTTAGAGGTCACACATCTTTGGTTGGAAATGCCACAGCATCCCTTGTGCTTGAGTTGGGACATCTGCTTTGTTCCCATTTTTTGGATCATTTTTTGCCTGTAAGGCTGGACTTCCATGAGTCATGGAAGGCTGGACTTTTCAGCCTGTAAGGCTGAAATCCATGTTTTTTGTCTAACTGACATGTTTTTTTCTGCTCAGGATCAAAGGCTGGTGGGTGTCTCATCACTACGTTTCCACGTTCCTGTCTGGAGTGATGTTAACGTGGTGAGTCTGCTCTTGCCTGCTTGAGGTGCTTCAAGCCTGTTTCATGGTGTTTATATCATCTGAGCATTTAAATCCAGTGTGACCATGAAGCTGTGGCCACAGGACACATGGCAGAGTGTCAGCCTTAGTATTTGTTTGATGTTACAGATGTTTTTAATGATAAATACAACACTGAAAGTTTGTATTTACATTGCCAGTTGAAAAAAAAGAAACACCCTGGGGCTGTAGTTGAGCTGATGATAGCAAAGTCTCTGCAAGTCTCCCAGTTTCTGCCTCTGTAACTAAGGAAACAAGCAGCACTTTGCTGTAGAGGAAGGACACCACAAAATGAATGTTTGGTGCCTTTACTGAGCCTTGATTAGAGAGTTTAAAGCCAAAAAAATGCAAGTTGCCTCTTTGCAGTGGGTGGTGGTGGTGGTCAGACAACCCACGATGCACTCCCTGGGCAACCTGTCTCAACTTGGCCATGAACTGATGAGTTTAATAATTAAAAATCGTTTTAAAACAACAGGAAGCTTCTGCTCCTGAATCTGTAAGGGGCTGACGTAGTGGCTGTGGCAGAAGGTCTCTTGCCTTCCATCTGTCCTGAACTGCCCTCGGGATAAGCAGCACAACCACCCCCTGCTCCAGTGCTCGGACTCTCGATGCAGACGATGCTGAATGGCTTTGCTGCCTGGAGAAAACTGATAATGGATAAGAGGGGACAGCATTTATCCTTGATAGAGAGGGGGAAACCTAATCAATGAGAGCACTTCCTGTGTGGCTGTAGCGCCTCTCTGGGCTCCCAATGGGTGGAATGGGCTGGGCACCAGCTGCTGGTTCATTTGCTAATGGGATCAGGCCTGGTGGGGAAGGGGAAGGGCTCTGCATTGGATGCTTTTAGCAAACTGATGGACCTCCCCTGTGTTCTGCTTCCAGGCCGGATGGACTCATGTATCAGATGTTTCGCAGTCAATTTTTAGCATTTTCAATATTTCAGAGTGAGTACCTTGCTAATTCAGGGGATAAAGTCATTTTGTGTCATACATTCTTAGAAAACACTTTTGTTTGGTAAATACTAGATTATTGAACTGTAGGAATATAAAGATAGTGTACAAATATGCAATCTACAAATATAAGCAATAATTAAATGCTGTTGGATTAAACATTATTAAAGTAGTCTGATACTTACTATACCTCTGAGTAACCAACGTAGTGAAGTTTTCTCTCTTCTCCAGGTTGTGTTCAGTTCTTACAGTATTATTACCAAAGGGGCTGCCTCTACAGGCTCCGGGCTTTGGGGGAGAGAAACCACTTGGACCTTACAGTAGGTGAGGTCTCCTGCTCTGCTTTCTTTGCACTGCTTTTGCACAGGTTTTGGGTGCAGTGATAGGGAGGGAGAGGGCTGTGTGCCCCCCAGTTGAGAGCTGCCCCCTGTCTGGCTACCTGTGTTCCAAGGCAGGAAGGGCAGTGAGGCTTTTATCTTCCTCCTTGGGTCCTGTGGGTTGGGAGCAGAGGAATCTGTTCTTTGTCAGCATTTGAGGAGACTAAGATGGAGGTTTTGGTCATCCCTAACTTCATCCTTTTCCAACTACAGCAATTTCAAGAAAATATTTTTACTTGACAAGAATAGCCCTTATGGGGTGGTCTGGGTGGGGAACAGCTGCAGGTCCAGTCCTGGCTCTTCATGCTCATGCTCTGCCTCTTCTGTCAACCTTTTCCAGAAGGATTTCAGTCCTGGATGTGGCGGGGGCTGACGTTTCTCCTTCCCTTCTTGTTCTTTGGGCATGTAAGTTGGGTGATCCCCTCCTCCCTCTGCGGTGCGGTGTCTGCTGCTGCACCACCCAAAGATGCTTTGGATCGCGTGCAGCCATGACAAATGTTTCCAAGGTTTAATTCTTTTTGCTTGTAATTAAATTGCCTTTTTCTTTTCCCCTTTGCAGTTCTGGCAGCTATACAATGCAATCACGCTTTTCAGATTGTCAAGGCACAAGGAATGCAAAGAGTGGCAGGTGCGTGTTGGCTCTGCTCAGGAGAAGCACGGAGCAGGGCAGAGGGGGTGCTTGACCACATCCTGAAAGATATTTGGGCATCTGACTCCCTTTAAATATCTCAGGATAATGCAGCACGTAGCCTGTTCTGCAGTGCATAGCCTATTCAGCCCAGCAGTGCTGAATGTAATCCATGTTGTAATATTGCAAGGTAATAAATGATGCTTCCTCTCCCCTTCCAGGTTTTTGTGTTGGCTTTCACATTCCTGCTGCTCTTCCTCGGGAACTTCCTCACTACTCTCAAGGTGGTGCACACTAAACTCCAGAAGAACAAAGACAAGGTGAAGAAGCTGTGACTCCCTCTGTTCCCAGTGTGCATCCATCCCTCTGTCCCCAGCAGGGCTGGGTTTGGGACAGATCCTGCTCAACCCCAGCCAGGCGATGGATGGGCTCGGAAGGACTTGCCTGTCCCTGTGTTTGGTGAAGGACTCTGCCAGCACAGACTCAGTATTAATGCAAGCATGGCGCTCCAGTCACACTCCTGCTATTTATGTATATTTAATATAAAATATATTGGCTTCTGGGGTTTTTGTTCTGTATACAGAGCAGCATGCACCTGCCTGGCAAAGTGCCAGCATTGGGGAAAATGTGGGACCTACTGTAATTCCAATTCTGGAATGATACCTGACATTTTCCAGTTTTATTATTTAAATTCTGGGTATTGAATTTATTGAGGTTTATGAACACTCTGGGTGGATCAATAATACAGAGCGAATGCTGTTTTTCAAGGCATTTGTTTAAGGCATATTCTCAGTGGCAATATTAACCTGTGTGTACTGTGAAAAGAAAATGCTCATCTTTGTACCATACTGCTGCTATATACACTTCTAAAAAGCTATTTAAAGAGAAATTCCTCCTTTGAAAGCAAAATCATGCAAGCAAAAGCAGTTTTTAAATGGCAGGGAAGTCTGCTAGCCCTTTTCCAGGGAGACCAGGTCATTTGTCCAGGCCTGAAAGAACCTAAAATAAACCATTCAATATGCAGTTGCCTCTGCCCCTTTTTAGTAACAAACACACAGCCCTTGGGTTGGTTTTTGAGGCAAAATTCTGGAAGGGGGAGGACAAGCTCAGCTCAAATATTAAATATTTTCTTTAGATGCTGCAGTTGTACCAATAATGAAGAGAATGGAAACACTGGGTCAAGGGGACGGCAGGGGACAAACACTGGCTGCTATCCTGCTAAAGTCCTTGAGCTGCTTGAATTTACACTCACTCATTGGAACACCCTTTTTTGGGTACTGTAACTTCTGTACCTCCTCGGGCAGCTGCAGCACTGAGCTGCCTTGGGCCGTGTCTTTCTCAACAGTGAAGGCTCCCTTTGAGCCAGCACAAAGCCCAAACTGGGCACATTCTCTGGCAGTGTGAGTGGAAAACAGTGCCCTCCTCCCCAGAGTGCAGGGAGACAGATAAGATAAGATTGCACCACAATCTTGAGATGGATTCATCAGTTCTGCTGCTGCAAACGAACAAAATTACCTTTGCTGTGTCACTCTCCTGTGGGCATGAACAATAAACTGCAATTTGCACATTCTCAACAGTTTTCACAGCAGCTGGGCTGCATTTAGCCATCTTTTGCACACCCAATTGTGAGGGTGTTTTTTTTACTCCTTGAACTCTCAGTTTATGAGATATAAATTGTTTGCTGTTATGAGCAATGCTGGAACCTGCTTCTGCAGGGGTGAGTGAGTTCTGCAGCCTGAGAAATTCAGATTAAAAGAGCCAGAGAGATTTCCTCTGTGGAGCCGATGGTGAACGGGTCACTTCCTGAACGTTGGTGTTCCAGTTTTGGTGAGGTGAGGCGTGGTTCCTTTAGTGACAAGTGGAGAAAAAACTGCACAATTCTTCAGGGTTTTTCTATAGTCAAGGATGTGCACAAACTCCTGATTAATTTTTCATTTTAGGCTCATAGGTATTCACAAACCTTAAGTCAACATAGAAAAATGAAAAAGATTTTTCAAGTGTCAAGATCTCTTTACCCTGCATGTAAAACAATAATGATGGCTTGTTCCAAAACAGTTTTGCACCAGCTGGTCATGTACAGTTTGCCTTACACAGAAAGCTTTCAGCAACATCTGTACTGCAGGAACCTCATTTCCCCTCTCAGGTTTGGTTTTTGATGACTACAAACTAGGGATTGCTCCTACAATCTGAGTTCTCAGTGAGGGGATGTGCAAAGGAACCAGGAGATAGGCACATGCCAGAGTGTGCAGTGGGAGCTCCCCTGATCCTTAGACAACTGACACCTTCATCACAAAAGGGAAAATTTTAATTTATACCAGTAGAGATGATTCCACGAGTGAATGAATTTTTCCTCCAGTGTGCACTGTGATTTGTATCTGTCTTGTATTAAATAGGCTGTAAATGTTATCATAAGACTGAACGTTACATGTAGCTGCCTGGAGTACTTCTAAATTTGAGTGCTGTAAATTAACTGTTTCCCATGATACTCCATTATTTAATTGGAGCAACTGACGTATTTCCATTGATAAATGCCGCGTTTCATTCCAGCAGCAGGCCTTGAAGAGCTCTGAGGTGCAGGTCTGCAGTGCTGGTCCAGGGGAGTGGTGGATGTTCCATCTGCACTCAGGGGGCAGCTTGAGGCCAACTCATGCCATTGCCACCAAGTTAACTTACTTGAAAATGCTAAGACAAAACTTTTTCTGTCTCTTCAAAGGTGCCCGATAAGCTGCTTTAACATTGCTTCTGAAAGATGTGAGTTTTCTACTGGAAAAAGGCAGTAAATTGTAACTTCAAGGTGCCACAATTATTTTCCAGAGGAAGAAAAAAACCTCAACACTAAATTACATAGTAGCAGTTGCTGATCATTGCAGTTTAAATAGTGAGTTGTTCACACTTAGAAGCAAAAGCCAGATGGGTGAAGGCACACAGCCTGAGTTAACTGTGATAAACAGCTTTGAAAACTCTGTGAGAACAGTGTAACAAAAGTGCAAAAATACTAAAAATAATTAAAATTTAAAAATAAAAATTATCCTAGGAATACAAACATGTAAAAAAAAAGGTTTTTAAAGTCAAACTGTTTATAAAATCTGAATCACTTGGCTCTCGTGCAGTCTGGATCATAACACTGAACACACTTTCCTTTTCCTGTGGCACTTGGCTTTCTTCATGGCACTCAGTGCAATGGTTGTGGCTTCTTTAAAAACATTTTCTATGTTCTCACGACATTTTGCTGAGCATTCCAGATAAATTTCTGCATTAATCTCCTTGCAAGCTGCTTCACCCTGGAAAGAGCATAAAAGGTAAGAAAAGATGTAAGTTCAGTGGATGAGAGAAGGAAGGTGAGTTGGGAAGAAAGGGAATTAATTTGTACATCTTTGCCATCGTGAAGAAAGAAGCTGCCTCTGAGTGCAGCACTAGAGCATGAGTGGCACTGGTAATAAACTGAAGCACTGTAAATAAACTTGGGTGTTTTCCACTATGCTTAACCAAAGCCTGGCCTAAAAGTTCAAAGTATTAGAGACTCCTGAGATGCAGAGTCCTGGTTGCACAAAAATATTCTCAGTATTGAATTTCTTTAAACTAAACGCTGAGGTAGGTACTTAAATGAGGATAAGATGTCTATGTGGTGGTATTTTTTTCAGGCCTGACCTTAACTATTCTGTGATGTCACCTTTAGTAATGAAAGTCACATGCAAGAACAAAAATCTGCACTGATGCCTTGCCTTGTTTTGCTGGTGCACATGCAGGAACCTTGACTTTTGCTTTGAAGCATCACAAAGCTCAGCCAAAATCCTCATAAAAACAAATGGGTGCCTGCATTTCTCAGCCATGCAATGGGAACAGGCTTGAATCTCAAATATTTCCATGCAATGCTGGTTGTGTGAAATCACAACAGACAAAGCACAGCGATTTCTTACTTGTGATCCTTTTATTGTCCCTGCAGAGCCAGCCCCCAGGTTTGAATGCTTGTGAGCCTTTTACTGGGAATTCCAGGTCTGCAACCCATGGCTCACAGACTCTGCTTTTATTCGTTATAATCTCTGGGAATGGGGTCACTCGGGCTTTCACTGGGGGAGGGGGATGTTTCTTCATATTTAAGCAGTTTGTCTCCTTCCTGTTGTTTGCAAGCTGCAGTGGTGGCAGATACTGTTCAGATCCTCTGTGCCTGGCATGGGAAGCATCACGTCCTGTGGCTCAAGGTGCCATCAGCTGTAAAAAACTGAGAACACATTTCAGGGAGGAAAAACCAAGTGGGAGGGCTCACATAGGAGATGAAGTTTGTATAACATGTGAGTCCTTGAGTTTAACTGCATTGAGGCCTCAGCAGACTGGCCAGAAGTGTCTGTTGCTTGCCTGGAACCATTCTCATGTGAAGATAATGAAGGGATTTATTCAGGCAAACAAGGGACAATCTGCAACTGTTCACAGTGACAGGCTGGGACCTCATCTTGTGTGCAAGGGAGACAAACTAAAAGGTCCAGCATGGTTTTGTGGTGATGCAGTTGCAGTTTGTTTTCCTGCTGTTTAGAGGAAATGGTGATTCACTCAAGGTTATAGTGCACTTGATCCTGTTCCCTGGACATGTGTCTCAGTTTGAAAGCTGCTGTTCTTGCTCCGAGGTGAGAGAAGGATGGCTTTGTAGTTTAGGAAAAAAAAAGAAAGAAATTGGAGGACCAGAGAAGAAAGGCCTTGTGTGACATGGGACAAGCTGTTCCATCACTGTTTCTCTGGTACCTAGGGCAGCTATGCAAGTGACAACACTACTCATAAATCTCACTGCTTCATAATACTCAGAGATACTGATAATATGTAGTTTTTTTAAGATTACTTTACAGACTTCAAAGAACAGTCTCTCATGTCAGAGAAACCTTGCAGATGTTCTTGCTATTGGCCTTGAAAGGACTTATTTCTAAGAAGGATTTGCAAAACACATTTTTTCCAGAATGGTCAGTGTACTTAATACTGGAATGTGTTTCCTAACATCTCCAGTCTTTTTCACAGTACTGATCAAAGCACCAGTGATGGCTGCAATGTAGGCTAATAACAATTATGAAGGAAGTCCGGCAAACTTGTTAAGGCTTACAAACTGGTAACAGTAACAACCCAGCTGTGAAAGAATGAGATGTAACGAGCATAGAAGGCAGATAGTTGTGTCCTTTAAAACTGCTCATATTTCTCTTTACTTTGGCACTAAAAATGGGTAGTGATTTGACCACTTCCAAAAAGAACTTACAGAAACCTCTGTTAGTGCTGTCAACCATTTCTTTATCTGGATCAACTTATTTTGCAGTGTCTGTGATCATACCTGTGAGGAGCAATGCTATCACATGCTTTCTCTCCTGCCAAGAGGCCACTGCTTCAGAAACCCTGAGGTTTACCTGGTTGTAGGTGATGGGTTCCTGCTTGGCAGCCCTGAGCTTGCGCAGCTGCTCCTTGTCCTTCCGAAGGTCGGTCTTGCAGCCGATCAGCACGAGCGGGACGCCCCGGCAGAAGTGATTCACTTCAGGATACCACTGGGGGTAGAAAAACAAAACTTTTACATCTGGCTTTTATTTTGTTGTTTGTTTCCTGAAATCAAAACAGTACAGCCAAGCAGCATTTAATGTAAGCTGCAATTTCAGAGTTTTGCAGTTAGTCTAGTGGCGGGAGGGCCCAACATGCACTATTTACATCCCAGAAATGTTTAGAAGTCCTACCCAAAGTCAGCTGCTGGATAAAAACACACTGGCATCTGTCTCTATGCCAAAATGTTTATTTACCATTTGTTTAAATTCTGAGAAGCTCCTCTAAAGCCACATTTAAAACCAGAATCTGGACTAAGTCTTGCTTTGTTTTCTTGGTGCTATGTCCAAGAATGCTTTGGGGCGTTACAGAAATCCCAGCACAGAGAAGTGGTTGCTCTCACCTCTTCCCTGCAATTAAATACACATGTGATGGAAGTAATCTTGACTCTAAGATGTGCAACATTGGTCATGTGACATTGCTACAGATAAAGCACCGATTTCATTGCTGGTGTTTGATCTTTTTAGCGAGAGTCAACCCCGGTTCTGAGCACTTAGGAGCCATGGAGAGGTGAGCCCCAGGTCTAAGGTCTGTGACCTGCAGCTCAGCGCACGATGAGTGATCTGGGCATTTACACGCCCAGGGTACAGGACAATAAAAGCACCAGCACTTCTAATCTGACATCCTGTCATATATCAGGCATGTGTAATTCATTTAGAAGCCTCTTACCTTGGCTGCTACATTATCGTAGCTAGTGGGGTTCATGACATCGTAACAAATTAACACCACATTGGTGTTCTGGTAAGAAAGTGGCCGCAGCCGATCGTAATCCTCCTGCCCTGAAACACACAGGATGGTTTGGATGAAGAAATCTCTGTCCTGAGCAAGCAGAACAATGGGGATATGTACAGACACATACTTGAGATCAAGAACAATGGTACTATAATTACACAGATGGCAAGTTTTTCCTTACCTGTAAAATTCCTTCCCTTGAGTACAGGAGATTCCCCCTCACTGACAAAACTGATGGCTTAGAATACGGAACACTTCCTTGGCAGGTTTTAGTAAAAAGCCTGCTTTGCCCACTTGCTGAAGACTTAGAAGCAGTTCTAAACACCGACTGCCAAGTTGCTGCTCAAAAATAAAGTCATCAAGAAGAATCTGATAATTATTATTAAACATTTTCAGTCTGACAGTGGCAGTCCCCAAAATCATTTGCACATGTGGTGCTGTGAGGAGAAGAAACACTGTATTTGCTAGATAGGAATGGTGAAGTAGAAACCTTAGTGGCAAGCTTGCTTTTCCCAGCCTGGTGAGCTGAGAGGAAGCAGCGATTACACACAGGATTGTACAAGCCATGCTGCAGCATGAGCCAGGCTTAACCGGCCTTTGAAGCAGGACTACCCAGCAGATCGAAAAGAATTCTGCTGAATTCTGGAAAAGCAGGGGATTTGTCATACTTCTGATTAGGGATATTCTAGCACGTGATGTGACAAGTAGAAGCTGATTTGCTTCAGACCTGTTCTCTTCCCCGTACAGTAATCACCGTGCCAGGGTCTGAAGGTGTCTTGCTTTGAGAGATTAAGTTCAAGAAAGCAGTAATTCCCAGATACAGCTGGCAGTTTAGGAAAAAAACCCCAATCTTTTCCATTTAATAAGGAAGAAAGCATGATCCAAGCAGTCTGTAGAAGGCGTATTTGTCATCTGAATGCTGGAATAAGGTACGTGTCTGTGAGGTACTGAATTTCCACGAGAACTGGGAATGCTGTTGCTTCCCACTATCACCACAATCCACACACAGACCAGAAACTCCCCTACAGGCAAGTTCCACATCTCAAATCTTCATGTTGATATTTCAAATGAAGGAATGCAGAAAATTTCAGTGTGCCTCAACTCTACAGCAATGATTCCTGCTCTGGCACCTGCCTCAGTCCAAAGTTCATGTACTCATCACTTGACAACATTCTTGTCTCCAATCTGAAGAACTGCAGATATCAGAAGGCAAATAATACCACAATATTTTGCTCCCTTCCTTAATTTAACTGATTGGTTGAGATACAGTTTATTCCAAGGCAATCCCTGCTGGATAAGCCATTACTCAGTTTGCCTGAGATGTTTGTACAATGGGAATCTTGGATTTGGACCACTTCATATTTGAGCTTCCACAAGAGCCGTGTGCTCTGGGGAAGTGCAGAACAAAGAAGGATTGATCTCTCAGGGTTTAATCCAGAAATAATACACAATTGACAAAATTATGCATGTTGTATAAACATTCAGAGCAAAGACTGTACTGCTTATCCCTTCTTATTCTCCCAATCCATCTACTTGTTTGCAACCGATTTGCCATTTTGTTGCTGAGATAATCCCTTAAATGCATTAAATACATCAGGTGCCAAACTTTTTTTTCCTTCCTAACTTCCTCTAGTGCTGTGTAAAGTTTTCCTTGTTGAAGTTCAGGCCTCTGAGTTTCTAACAACATAGCTTGTAAAATGAAAAGGTCCTCCAAGTTGCTGTTGGCAATTTGTGAGGCAGACAGGGCTGTCCCATTGGGAGAAACATGTTTATTATAATCATAACAGACCTCTAAATTCACACTCTCTCTGGATGGGATAACAGAAAAAGTGTCTTTAATTATGTGACACAATATCTTGTATTGCAAGTCAAAAACTATAGATATGCCCCGGTGAACTGCTCCTTCATCTTCAAATCCAGCCTTGCAGTTATGGGTTTTTAAGCAAATAATAAATGCATGAGAAAATGCTGTATAAAACGCAGCTCTGTGTGCATTTGGAGTGTTGGAGTGCAGAACAGGGTGGGGTGCAGAGAGCAGAGGGGGAAGGTGAGGTGGCAGTTGCTTAGCCTGTGTTACAGTCGGGTGGTTGCAGCCCTCTCGGGGAAGGAAGCTGCTCTTTAGGAGCTCAGATGCAGTTCCTCAGCTGCTGAGGATGTAATGGGACCCAGATCAAGCTGTGTCTAAACATAGACATCCCCCTCTCTGAAAACAATCCCTTTCACCCCCTGTCCTCAAGTGCTGCTGGTGAAATGCAAGAAAGGGCCTGGGAGACTTTTTTTCTCTGTAAAGCTGCTCAGTCTGTGGTCAGACCTAATTTGGCACAGATTTAGGTTTTTTTACTAAAAGAGTTTTAAAAAGGAGGAACAGGGGTGAACCTAAGCAGTGACTGAATGTCTATGCAAAGCCATGTGCGTGCTTCCTCAAACACAGGTAGCTGTTTTCTTCCCCCAGTTAACACAAAACATGCTGTGGAAGGGTTGGCTAAATATCTGCCTACGTGTGAGCACACCTGTGACCCCTCTGTCTTCTTCAATTCATTGTACCATCAGAGACCTTGGGTTTTTCTAAAGAAAAAACTCCATCCAACTGAATTCACCTAAAATTTGCCAATTCTCTGCCAAGCTCCCAGCCCTGCATGCCGCTGGGAGATGCTGTGTAACCACATCACTGCAGTCAGGCTCTGTGGTGGGGAGGGAGCTCTGGTGATGGCTGAGGGGGTGAACAGGAGAAGTGAAACCACAGGTCTCAGTCTCATGTGCGTGTCCACCTCTGCCTGCTCTTCCTCACCCCTTTGCCCATTCATCACCAAAGAAGTGCCAGCCTGTGGGCTGCTTGCCAGTTATGTTTTTTCCCTCATCAGTTTAAAACAAATTGGGAAACAAACATTTTGGCAGGAAGAAAACTGGTAGAAAAGGACACTTGGGGCAGGAAGGGCACACGTCAATTAAAATATAGGGGGCTTTGTCTTACTCAGGCATGACTTCCCTCTCAAAGTTATGAGAAATTATTCTTGTATTCGCTGGCTTTTAAAATTTCTCTGAAGACCTCATGCTTCTGTCATCAGAGACCTGAAAAGCCTCGCTGGAGGCCTTGCATGTGCTTCCTGTCAGGCAGAGCAAGTACCCACAATGATGAGGCATTACTTCCTCCCCAGCCCAGCAGTGCTCTGCTCTCTGTTCTGAGAAACTCCTGCACCAGGAATTGTCTGAAATTCAGACACCAGCCTCATGTCTGAACTGTACCTAGAATATTGACACTGTTCCCGTGGCATGGAAAAACTACAGAGTTCATTTACCTCCTGGTGCCTTTGCCTCTTGCCAAACACAGCTGGAAATGGAAATTTTTAATTGAAAAAGCAGCTGCAAAGGCTGCTTGCAGACCAGACAAGTGACGTTACAAAGCCTTTACACATTGCATATGTGTACCACCAACTTCCTGCAACAGCAAGAAGTGTTTGATGAGGAAGACACAGTGACACAGTACAAAACTCTCACCAAAAATTCTTTTTCTGGTACATTTTTAGACTAATATATTAAATTCATTTGTTACTGAAATTCTTGTCAAGAAAAGAATACCCTTTGTATCTTGAAACATTTGTTTCTTAAGCTTTTTGTTTGTGTCCTCCTTCCTCAGTAAGTAGGACAAGCTCAAAGTTTTGAGCTGCGCAGAACTCGACAATACAAAGAATTCTTCCAACTTTCAACAGTCCATGGAGCTGAACCTGTCCTTTACCTTTCTATGATGCTGAATGACACTCAGCTGAGCTGACACTCAGCTCTATTTAGTGCTGTTCCAAGCAAGACCCTAAAAATACACAACTCTTGGTCCTAGTCTAACCCTTAAGGAATTCAACATCAGTTTTGTACTATTAAAAGCAGGTTGAGATTAAAATGTGCTCAAGCGAGTCCTTCCTCTAGCAAAACTTACAGTTACAGAAAGAGGCTGAAAAGCTGCATGAATCAGAGTTTGACAGAGTTTACAGATATGTAACATAAAACTATGTAAGCAGCTTTGAAACAAAATTCAGGCTTTTCCCCCTCCCAATCAAGTGTCTTAACCCAGGTGACAATCTCCCTGCTTTCTTTCTTGCTGTGTCTTATGGAAAGCGAAAGAAATTTAGCAGGAAGGGAGGAGACAAGTGTCAACAGCCTCAAGAAATTTGTAGCCTCGTGGCCATGATGCTGTTTTGGGAGGTGAAAAATGTTGGGTTTCAAGGTTTCCAGACAAGAGATGGAAAGCAATTGCTTTTTCATGGCAACAATGGCAGCTCCGCTTCCCAAAGCGTCTCACAAGACACAAAATACACCCCACTGTTCTTCAGTGGAGCAGTGCTTTAGTCCAAATCAGTTTTTACAGCTGTGATTTAAATGTGGAAGGTACACGCTGCCTGATAGTTACATGCATGAACAAGGAAATTACAGGACGTGGGATAATGGTTTTAAACTATCAGAGAGCAGATTTGCCCTCTGATATAAAGGAGAATTTTTTCGCAATGAGGCACAGGCTGGCTAGAGAAGCTGTAGCTGCTCTGTCCATGAAAACATTCAAGGTCAGGTTGGACAGGGCCCTGAGCAACCTAATCTAGTTAAAGATGTCCTTGTTCATTGTGCAGGGGCTGGACTAGATGACCTTTAAAGGCCCCTTCCCACCCAAACTGTCTTGATTCTGCGATAAGCCACCAGCACCAGGCTCAGTGAGCAGTCCCTGGGCTGCTGGTGGCTGCAGGTCTTGTGCAGAGCTGAACTCTGAGGCACAAGGAGCTGTGCACTCCTGCCAGGCTTGGGAGAGCCCGGTGCTGCAATGCTGGACCTGCCCAGCCTACTGCCATCTCCAGATCCAGCCTGCGCTCCTTACAGCCTGGAAGAGACTCCAAAGGCAAATGCTGCAATGTGTGGCACAGGGATTTTAAATGAGAGCTAGGAACTATGTGACAGGCAAAAAAATCCACACTGACAGCAAACAAATATAAAAATGACGAGTGCAGTGGCAGGTTCTTGGTGCCAGCACCCTGTATTAAGGAAATCCCTCTTTGGTTGCTCACACCAGATTCCAGTCCTTCTCTTTTCCTCTAAGACTTGAACCCAATCCCCTTGCCATTCAGTAGAAGGCATGTTATCCCAACTAAATGGACTTAGAACAGTAACACTGGAACAAGAAGATACATTGGCAAATTGGCTGCTCAGGATCTTACTTACGCTCTAGTAAAAATCAGCAGTGAAAACTACTTTTAGATTAAAAGCCTTTTAAATTATGTTTTCAGCCATCACGTGCAGTATACAAGAAGGTAAGTGTGTTTTATTACTATTAAAAATGACTGGACAGCATTCGGTTCTCATTTGTCTTGGTGTAAATTTGGAAAAACTCCACAGGCTTGAAGTGAAACAGATGATTTACACTGAGCTGAAACCAAGCACGTGTCAATTTTAGGGTTCATTTAGGAACGCAGCTGGATAACAGAGTCTGGGAACTTTGAGTGAAGTTGAACACAAACCATTTCACAAGTTCCTCAAATGAACCTGAACAACTATCAGCATTTTCAAATAACTTTTACTGCCACGGCCTTTTGATTTTGAACACAAACCAGCCTTTTTCTCCTTCCCTATTCAATCACACATGGCAGCAGATTAAAATATTTTCCTTGTTGATTGTATTATGCTTTGCATCTGGGAATTGGGTTTTAATACTTCCAGATATGTTTGCTATTTGATGTTTCTGAATTAATTGGGTTGTTAAGATAATGAATGAGTCGATGACCAGAACTGCCATTAGACAATCAATCCTTTTTTTTCTGGAAGGCACATTTATATGCAACAGGTAATGATGGTTGGTTTGTTTGTACTTTAGTCTCTAGCAGTCTTACCTGCAACACTTTGGTTAAACTATGCTGATAAAGAAGAAATTTGAAAATCTGTCCATCTTTACATTCTTCAAATATTGGCCTGGTTTAAGCTGACACTGAAAAATCTGCTGGAACAGAAATTGGGGTGTGTTCACTGGAGCAACCTTTTACAGTAATACAGTTTCTACTTATTTGCCTGAAGTTACGAAAGGCTGGGCCGGGTTTGGGCTCAGTCCCAGGCCAATGTCCCTGAGTGGTGCCATCGCAGTGGCCTCACAGCAGCTGCCCCTCGCAGCCCGGCTGAGATCGGGAAAGTGGAACCCCTTACCTGCGGTGTCGTACAGGTTCAGGGTGACCTCCTTCTTCCCCACCGTCACACTCGTTGTGTACTTCTCAAAAACAGAGGGCGCGTATTGCTGCAAAGGGAGGAGAACGATCTCGATGATCTCAAGAGGTTTTTCCCAACCTTAATGGACTTTGTGACTGTGAGAAGCGGTGCTGGCGGGGCCCAAGCACTGGGGCCGGCCCCGGCTGCGGCCCCCAGCCCCGCGGGGGTGGCAGCCCCTCACCTCGGGGAAGGAGCCCTTGGCGTACACCATCAACAGCGACGTCTTCCCGCAGCCTCCGTCGCCCACGATCACCACCTTCACCTCCTTCCTGCCCGACGGGGCGGCTGCGGGGCCGCGGGGCTGCTCCGCCGCGCCCTCGGGCNTCAGCGCCGCGTCCCCTCAGACCCACCGGGGCTGCTCCGCCAGCCCGTCCCGCCGGACAGCCCTCGAGGCTCCAACCCCCGGGACCATCGGGCCGCGTCCCTTTGCCCTTCCACCCACACAGCCCATCCCCGTTTATTTATTCCCGTTCCGTTTGTTCCCACGGGAGCCAGCCCCTCAGGGAGGGAGGGAGCCAGCGCCATGCTGGGCCAGCGCTGAGGGGCCGCTCCAGTTCAACGCCGATGTGCGTCCAGTCCCGAAGGCCGAGCGGTGCCAGGCACGGTGAGGGCAGGCAGAGACCCCCGAGGCATCCCTGGAAAGGCACCTTGGTGCTGGCACTGGCAGTGACCCACTGCTCGTTTTCCACTGGTTGTTGCTTGGGTACGAACCGACAGCTCTGCTCATCATCTGCTCACCGCACCAAGGTGAGCTGCAATGAAAATAACTGGAATTTCTCATTTTAATTGTAGATATGTGGTGGCCCCAGCCTTCCACGTGGCATTTTTTGGTACCGTGGAACGCAGGGGATCACAACAGCTGGGTGTGTTTGGCTCTGGAAGGGGATCACAACTGCTGGATTATGTTTGGCTCCAATGCACAGGTCAGGGGAGTGACACCAAGTTTTGGACAGACCTGCCCAGGTGCAAATCTACCACCATTCAGCACAAAAAATAAGCACATTTCTTTCCTGGCAGGAATTAACACTGTGCTATATCTTAAGTAAGTTTGTTTTCAGGAAATAAAAATTTCCTTTTTTTTNTTTTTGAATAAATTTGTTTTTAGAGAAAAAAAATTTTTTTTTTTTTTTTTTTTTTTTTTTTAATACCACTTGTGGGAATAACAACAAACCCCTAAGGACATGGTCGGATGTAGCAAGACTGTCTCAACTAAATAAAAAAAGCCCAAACCACAATTCGAGTAGGGCTTTTTTTTCATTTTCCCCTGCGCGGTTGTGTCACTAGATGGCCTTCCAGACCCAATGCAAACACCACTGCACTCGGGCAAGGAGGATCCTGCTTTGTGCACAAGGCAAACAAAAAGCTACAAAAGGATATTTCTGCAATAGATAAGAAGAAGGACCTGTAATACCCAACAAAGTGTCATATAACTCAAATTATAACTCAAATTATAATAATAAAAAAGCAGTCAAATTCGCACCTATTCAAAATTCGCTATTTTACTGAGGAAAAAGTTGATGCAAGCACGCATAAACTGTCAAGAAATGCTTTACGAGCCACAGTCTTATAAATCTTGTCTGGAACACAGGAAAAACCATCAGGTCCTGTCCACTGTAAAGGCTGAGGGCGTTCCAATGGCACAGGAATGGATGGGCCAGGAAAGAATTTGTTTTATCCTGAAATGATTTATTTGGACCTGGCTGAAACCCAGTATCACACTATGTATGATACAATCAGCAGGTAGATTAACAGTCTTGCTGTAACTGAAGAATTCAGGGGAGGTTTTTCAAGTCACTTATTGCCATAAACAGGATTTGTGGGGGGAGTGGAGTGTGTGTGGATAGAAGTGTTTTGTGGTTTGTTATTTGTGGGGTTTTGCTTTTTTTTTGCTTTTTTTTTTTTTTCAAGTCTTGCAAAACAATCTTTAAATTTCTCACAGCTTTGTCTCCTTGTACATTTTATACTTAAGGAAACTTTTAGATTTGCATGCCTTTAGATTTGAGATGAAACAACATAAAATGAGCAGGCTACAAATACAACTGTAAACATTCCAAAGACTGTTTTTAAGGAATGTGTGTCCTACTTGTAATGAGTCAACTTAGTATGGATGAAATACAACATTTTGGTGTCTCAGGTACTTAATTTTAATTAACAACTATGCTGTGCTTCAGGCATGTCATTTGGTTTTGGGCAAAAGCTGAGCCTATTTTGCTGACTCCAAAAAAAGCAAGATCTAAAATGGAATTGTGCCACTGATTTAAATGGAAGAAGAGTCAACCCTCTATTAGTGAAATTCAAATCTAATCATTACTAATTGCAAGTGTCCTTCTCTAGTTCAGTTTTGGCCTGTATATTGATTTTGGCACGAGTTCTTTCATCAAAAGCTTATACATCTGCAGCTCAGGGGTCAATATGTGTGTGTGTGGAGACTCTCAGTGAGCACAACAAAACCGGGGCATTAGTGAGGTATGGAAAATATCCATGCTCCAATCTTGGTGCCAATTTGTTGCTTCATGATCGCCAAGGAGAAAGTTAGGAACAAGGAGTGAAAGGTTAGCACACTGCTCAGGAAAACTGCTGGGAGTATATGATTTTTAAAAGATGATTTAACACTCTGGATGGTATTGATGGGTAATTCAGGTTATAGTTATGAAAACACCCAAAAAAAGGCTCACAGATTAGGTTCAATATTGTTTGTACACACCACCTGCTGCATACTCGTATTGTTAGTTTATTTGGTAACACAAACTGGACAAGAATGGGGACCTGTTCTTCCTTATTTTCTTCAGAACTATGTTTTTGAAATTCACTTAATTTTTTCATAACACAGACCCCAGTTTACAAAGACTTCAATGTAACAACAACTAACCCCATTTATGTCCAAAGAAATATTAATAAACTTAGTTAAGAAAGTGCATAACAAGACAGAGCCTTAAATATTTAGTTTTTAACATTACCAGTGACATTAATTATTTGTGTTTTCAGCTATGAATTCCCACTACAGCATGTACTGAGCAAGAACAATGCCCTGAAAAATTCACAATAGGAAAGACAGACCCTAAGGAATGGGATTTACCAAGTAAGTCAAGTGAATCTTTGATAAATTTCAGATGTACAAGGCCAACAATTGCTTGTCATGTGCACACAGACTCTTACTGAGGTAGAGTCTCTACCCCACGGAATTTAGTGTAGACAGGGCACAGAAGGAGGGGGGAATTATGATGTGGGAGAGCTGAACAGTCCCTGCACACGGCACAGAGTTCTGGAGACAGAATCAGCATGAGAGGAGAAGCCTATGACAAGGCAGGTGTATACTACTCAAGGTGATTCCTCCTGTTTACAGAACAAATGAACAAAATTGTTTTTCAGCTGTGCTTTTGCTCACAGTGCCAGCACTGCTCTGACCCTCACTAAACCCTCCACACAATTTCCAAAACCAAAGCTCCCCAGTGTCCTTGACTTTCAGCTGCTTGTCAGTCTCCATTTCTGCAGTGTTTCTCGCTGTTCCTCTTGCACACGCAGAGCTCAACCATCTGGTCCTCATGGCCTGATATTTTACACACATGCCCCCACCCCGAAAAATCCCTTGGGCCACATGATTCACCATCTATTCAAACCTTGCCACGTGCCTGGTTTTTTGTGTAGTAGCTCCTACTGATGCAAATCCCTTGTTCCATAAGGGCTCTCAATTGCTTTTTTCACTGAAGGCGAGGTGGCTGTGACACCTGCCAGTCTCTGAGACATTTAAGCCAACCTAAAATATTATTACATTGTTGTTTGGCTGAGTAGGAACCATATTTTTTTCCCAGTGGGAAGTGCAGCCAGAAAGGCATTAACTTTCTAGACTATTAAGTAATATGGAAAATTATATTTCAATAAGAAAATTTCCTTTCTGCCTTTTCATGCCTTAGAAATAGCTCCTGTTTCACTTGGCTCAAGTAGCCCCTGCACTAAATGAGTGCAGAAATCTTTGGACAAACTCTATGTAAAATCTGTCCAAATGCTACCAGGGAGTTCAGAGGGTTGGGAAAGAAAACAGGACAAGGGCCTGCAAGGGGAGGCGTGAGACAAATTAAGACACACAACTCAGCAAAATCAGGCAGATAATATTCAGACACTCTGATGTAGTTTGGACAAACTTTATTCATAAACCACATACGATTGCCTGGTGAGCAGCTATTTATAGGGAACACAAACTGTTTCTTGGTTATTTTCTCTGGTATTCTTTAAATCAAGGGTGCCACAGTATTGCCTACCTGATACATGCATGGCCATCATGCTGTGTTTTGAATTTCACCTTTGATTAGAAACTGAGTTCTTGGCTTTGCAGTTGTGGGGGAAAACCATCACATTTTACAAACCTGAAGTAAATCAACGTGGTAACATCTCATCCTGATACAGTAGGTGCTTAGAGGCAGTTTCAAATTTTTGTTGCTTGCTAAAGCATGAACTCTCAGGCCAAATTCTGTTGTGAAAAATGAGTAACACAAGGTTAGGATCATCCTATGCTTTTCTGGAACATCAAACACAATGAGTGATCTCTGAAAAGCATGAAATGAACAGGTGAGTGTCTGCCAACACCTCCACAGCTCTGCCCCTACAGATCTGGGGATGTGTATCTCCCAGATGTGCTGGCATGGCTTCCCTGAGCCACAGGCAGGAATTTGTCACCACAGGCTGGCAGAGCTATCACAGTAATGCTGGATCTCATCCTCTGCCTCTGTGCTGGGAAGGCAACCTGGAGGTTTGGTGGAGAGAGAGGGACTCAGAACACCTCATTTCAGGTGAGATCTGCTGTTGTGTTTGCCTTGGGAGCTGGGCTTGGTTTTGCCATGGGAACAGCAGAAGCAGCAGGTTCAGGAGTGAGGCACAGCCTTGCTCGTGGCTGACAGAGATCAGGGCTCTACTACAGATCTGCATGGAATTAGTCACCACCAGATGCTCCTCTGCATCCAGATCTGCTGCAGAGAACACATCCCATCAGGAAGTAATTTGGGGAAATTTAGGGGAAAGGGCTACAAATAGCTTTGCTTGCAACACAAGGAGTTCTTAGCCAGCATCCAACCAATCCCTTTAGTATAACCTCTAAAATTCCTCTGGCTTAGGCCTTCCTGTGTTTTCATTACCCAACACTCCACCTAACCCAACAAGCATGAGGATGTTATTTTTTTCAAAACTGGAGCGCTCTCTGCAGTATCTGCTTCCTTCAGATCACTCTTCTCTTCTCTCGTTCCTAAATTATGTAATTCCTTGTGGACAGAGATATTTTCTTTTAATGTACTTGCTGGTTCAGAAAGGAGGGAAGACTGAACCCAAGAGAGTGTGTGTTAATTAAGATGGCCACAGCACCAGCGCAGGAGTTGCATTCAGCTGCTTTATCTTACACAGGAGGGATTAATATGGAGAGGGTGAGTCAACTGTGGATTGCCAAATCTGGGTTACACTCCCCAAAATTCTCTTGGAAGATTCCTCTAAACCTGAAATATGCAGAGTTGTGTTTCCTTCATGTGATTGTAGAGAACATCAGGTTTAAGTGAACCCAGGTTTGGCTTCCTAAATATGCTTTTCACTATGTGAGCTACAGTGCAGCCTGAACAAGAATATGTTTTACAGAGTCATGAGTCAGGCTTTGATCAACACCTCATTTCTGCACTCTTGCACCTGGCCCAGGCAGGAAGCTCTCAAACCTTTTGGACAAGGATGTGGGGAAACTGGGAATATTCCAGTAGGGGGAAGATAAAAGATGGTGAAGAAGGCTATAAGAGAATAGACTGTGGATGAAATAGGGCCATGTTTTTGCTGAGTAATGCATAGCACTGACATTAAAGGGCAGTTAACGTGAGGTTTGCATCCTCCCCTGTGATATCTGTGCAAACTTCCCACAGGAAAGCAGCAATGGCAGACTGAAGAGATGATAAAATCCTCTGTTTATATGGGGGACACCACAATTTCTGCCTGTTTTTTGTGGAGTGCTGGATGTATAGGTAGAGCTAGGCGGAAAGCGCTTGCTCTGTCATTGTCTGGTTGGCAAGATGCTCGTTCATAGAGGTGGAGTTTTGGCAGGAGCTAGAGGAGTTTGTGGCTTGTCAGAGCATGGCCAGGCAAAGCAGAGGCCCAGGCTGAATTTTTCTCAGACCTGAGAGCAGCCATAACCTGGCCAGAGCAAACCCTGACAGGAACAGAGATGCTCAGAGCAGGTTAATTAATAACTTGAGGCACTGGAAATAAAACCAGGTTGTAATTGAGTGATGTTTGCTTTAGAGCTGTGATTCTTGGCCTGTGCCTGGTTTGCTGGAGCTGGTTGGGCTGACAGTGCAGAGTGGCCTGGCTGGATGTCCTCGCTGAGAGTCACCAGAGCGGGTCAGGAAGGTGTTCAAGCAGTGATGTGGGGTGGTGAGGGCAGGCACAGAGAGCAGCAAGCTGACAGTGCTGGGTCTGGCAGGCTGCCCTGCCCTGCTCCACACCTCTATCCTTGATGGCACATTTCCTGTGCGTTTCACCCTTCTTACACACATCTCACCCTTCCTGCATCTCCTCCTAACAACACGCACATTGTCAAGTTCCTCATTGCTTACTGGGATTAACATAGTAGCTCTGATTTCTTAAGGTAGGGAGATTACTTGGTTAAAACTGTTCTAATTAAACTTACATCTCTCATAAGGCTAAAAATGCCCCTGTGTGAATGGCAGCTGGATCTGCTTGTAAAATGTCAGTGCCCCAAGACATTTAATGGTCTTGGGAGTCTAGCAATAGTACAGATAGTGCCTGTTCAAAGATAAGGGCTCCAGGCAAATGGAAAAAGGAAGCAAATACAGCATCCCTACGAATCAGACATCTTAGACAAAAATTTTCTAAGTACAGAACACATCTGGCTGTGCATTTGTCAAGTACTTTATTGGCTTGAAGTACAGACACAACACCCACAGCAAATAATTTCCACTGTAAGTCTGAGTGGGCATCTCCATTTTCCTTTTAGGACTCAATTTTGGACCTGGGGAAAAGTGTTCTCAGCTGACAGGCCTCCAAGCAAGCCTGGGCTGGTCACAGCAGAGCAACAGCTGCATGAGCTTAAATTCCTCTCCCCACCCTGCTGTACAAGCCGTGCCCCTCAGTCCCGTGCCTGGAGGAATGTCCAGCTTTCCTGCTTCCCTGCCAGCTCCACTGGCATTTGCTATTCCACAGACAGTTGCACATTGGGCGCCGACACCATGAAGTGCTTTTTCATGTGGGCAGTGGTGGTGGAACTAAGGATCCCCTTTGGTCAGAACCCCCTGCAGATGTTCACAACACTTTTTTCACTCCCCTTTATGCAAGATGTCAGGCGCTTTGTGATAATTTACTGCCACAGGAACCACTTCCTGTGCACTGCTAACTGCGAGTCCTTCCGGACTGCTGGCAGGCACTGCCCAGGGAAAGGGAAAGACAATGTGCAGGGGAAGGTGTCAGGAAGCAAAGAGAGCCCTGTCCTGCATCAGCAGCTCCCAGGAGAGAGACAGGCAGAAATGCAGCAATGGCTGTGTGGGTTTAGCGGAAACTAACTTCAGTTAGAAACTAGCAATGGCCTGCCCTCTTGAAGGTTAAAACAACTAAAATATCTGGGAAAAGTAATTTAATTTAAAACTTACCTAAAAAAAAAAAAAGAAAAAGAAAAAGAAAAGAAAACACTAAAGCAAGTTCAAAAATAACTCAAAAAGTAGACAAAGATAAGAACAGAGCCTGCAGGAGTCAAGTCTGAACAAAAGGCATGGGCTGTGAAAGGAGAAAACCACAAATGGCAGGGGTTGAAATGTAAAACCTACAGTTCACTGCGAAACACGAAGGATGCTGTTGTATTCCACACCTCCTCTTCCTGGGTGTAGCTGTCTCCACAAGGTGAAGGGCAGTAATGAATCAAGCTCCTTCTCTCCTCCTGTATTTTCTATTCAATTATTCGCAGGCTGTGCAAGTTCTGCTTTATTTCCCCTCTCCATATGCCACACTCTCCTCCTGTTGTTATTTTTTTTAATTCTGAACTGTGCCTTTGGCCTCTCTCCCATTCCTTTCTCCTCGGTGTGTGCCCCCCACTCTGCCAGGATCTGCTGTCTTTGTAACCTCTGCTGTGCACATATGCTGGCTCTTCCCTCCCCTCCCGCCACCCCCTGCTCCACCGAGCGTCCCTTCTCCTCGCTCCAGCGTTTTTGCCAGCGGCTCCGTGAGCCAGCCGGGAACGGAACGATTTTGCCATGGCCACTGCTCTCGTTTCCACGCTGCCGGCTCCTCTCCAGCGATCAAGGGGAACCCGTGCTGCTCCCCTCGTACAGCACAGGCAGAGAGAGCCCCGCAGCTGCTTAGCAACTGGGAGCTGCTGGGGCGCAGCAGCGCAGGGAGCCGCGGACGGCACAGCCTGCACAGACCCGGCGCCTTCGGGCCCACTCGGCTGCAACCCAGGGCTCGGGGGACCAGCTGGGGCACCCCCCACTGTCCTGTCAAACGATAAATCAAGATGCAAATCCTTAACTGCAGGATTGAGAGCAGTGGTGGCAATGTCAAGGGCAAAACAAAGTCCCGGTCTTGTGTCACATCGCACCAGTGGGAAGACAGTGCTCTGATTTCTAAGCTGAACTCATTCCATTTGATCTTTGTCATCGGTTTCTGGCTGAAACGTTTTATACGCCATCACTTATAATCAGAATGTTCCTTGTATGTGCTGCATGTGCTAAAATGCCTCCCAGGTCCCCAACTACCATCATATCCAGACTGTTTAATGAAGTGTCCAGAGACACAAGTAATTTAATGCATAAATATCCTTTTAGACTACTTATTTGTATCGTAATTTTCTTTTGATGCAAGCTTTGGAAGTGCCTGGCATCTTTAAATGGTACATTCTTTTCATTCTTTCTCTCTTATTTTTGTGAAACTGAACTCTTCAGGGGCCATGAAGCACTGAACTGTTTTGTAATTTGATGGCTTTAGAATGCTGATTAGAATTGTCAACCGTCTTGATTTATTTCATGATTTTTATAAGCTTGAAAGCATTCTAAAAAATAACCAGTTCTACATCCTGATAGGATCACAGCATTTCAATGGCAGCTGCATTTCAATAGGCAAGAAGCAACACAAAACATTCTGCAAGTCAGGTGTTGAAACAGCTTCTTTATTCCTTTACAGGTCAAGAAAGATTAGATCTCTGAAAGCACTCACTCCCTACCTTACAGAGGTGGCTTTGTCATAATACTTACAGAAATAATATGATCATATACAGTTTAAAAAGTAACCAAAAAAACCAAAACCCAAACCAAACCAAAACAAAAAATCAGCTCCGGCGAATAGCCAACATATCCATGAAAATTTGTCTGGATCTTAAACACAGTAAATGTTTGTTCCACTGTTGGGTGTCACCATGCATCTCTGCACGCCAGCAGCCAAACAACACAGCCTAGTGATTCCCTGTCATTGTTCAAGGCTCACATCCCATGAATCCTCAGAGCATGCTGGGACACAGGTGAAATCTGTCAGCAGGTTGCTTATTTTGGCTGACAATTCCCTAGACAGATCATCTGCTGTTCCTAGGAAAGAATGAAGTATATCATGGCAAGAAAATCTGAACAGGCAAATACCCTGTCCATATTCCTACTCAATATTCCTTTGATATTCTTAGCCTGGTTTCCTAAAAATAAAACTGTCTAATGCGACTGTGTTGTTCTATGTAATTTTCCCCACTCCTTCCTCCACTCTCAATCAAATTTGGCAGGGGGGAAGAAGTCCCTCATGTATTTAGGTCTTGAATGAACAGCTGGATACAGAGTATGTAGTGAGGCATCTTGTCTAAAAAAAACATCTAACAGGAAGGTCTCAAAATGTACTTTGTAACCACCATGCCCCAGACCTCTCATCTTTCTTTTATGGGTGCTGCAACTGCCTGTTTTGTGCTCTGCATTATTTAATGGCTGCATAATAGACACCAGGGCAGGCAAGTGTTGCAGCGTGCCTCTGGCTTCCTTCCAACTCCTAAACTGGGCTTTCTTCCCATGCAACTGGGGTGTGGCAAGGGATGGTGTGGAACCAGACCTCCTCCTGACACAATATTGACACTGCTGAGGCGTGTGTACACACACCCGGAACCAGGAAACACACACAGTGCAGATAGGTTGTTTATCTGGAAGAAAACATAAAATCATAACCAACCAAGTTTGTAGGTGACACTAAGCAGTATCAGGAGGGAGTATCAAATACAAATAACAATTAAAAAAGGCCATTGCAAGCAACAACGCTGTCTAAGAGTTTTCAAGAGGACCAGAGAAAAGCCATACATGCAAAACAAAGAGCACAATCTTACAGTACAGGGCTGTCATCCTAAGAAGGAGTGGATCCGAGAGTATTTTAGCAGCCTGCTGGGAAACCAGCTGAATGTGGGCTGGAATAACCCCTGGATGCCTGACAGACACATCTGAGCCAGGAGGGCTGTTGGCTCGGCCGTGGTCACTGCCGATGGCCCTGTCCCCTTCTGCCCAGATCAAAATGGTGACAAACTGGAGCAGGAACAATTACAGGATTAGTAAAGCTGGACCCGAGGGGGAGCTCTGCAGCCTGCAATGGAGTGTTTAAATGCTCAGCTTGCACACAGCTACGAGGGGATGGAAATTTGGTCATGGAGCATTCCTCTGCCAAGGAGACTGAGGGACAGACATATCCAGAAACTGAAAGCAGAAACTAGATAAGTTTAGAATGGTACTTTGACTTCTAGTCTGTCAGGTAGGTTTTTGATGGAAACAATTTACCCTTATTTTACTCCCTTTCACAGCCCATTTGAAAATGAAAATCTAAACTTTATTTAAGATGCAGCTATGCTGCAGTTAAATTCTTTCAAATGAGAAAAAGCAACAAATTCACAAAAATCCAGAGACCTGCATAATGCAGGAAGTTGAACCAGATGAACCTTGGTCTCCTTTGTCTTTTATAATCTATTAATCTAGTTTCCTTGCACAAGCAGTGGATTGTGACTTGAAAACCTTCAATATAAAGGATTCTGTGTACAAGGCAGTCTAAAACAAAATGTTGTAAACAGTCAGGATCATTGTTTGGCAGGACAGCTGCATATTTTTTATTTCACTTCGCCTCTCAATCTAATTTGCTCTTGTTGTAACACTTTGCCAAAGAAATTAAATCACTTCTTATTGATAACAGACAGTGATATAATTAGCATAAGAGTTTTCCACTCAACAATGCCAGGCAGGGACGCTGTGGGCAAGAACAAACTCCTTTGCTTCAACATTGTGCACAGAGTCACCACAAGCTGTTCAGAGAAAAAAAATCTTTTTTTCCCCCCCCACCCCCCCTTTTCCCTGAAAGATCTCTTTATCTAAAGAGTCTCACGCAGCAAACCAGGGTCAATCTAGCTCAAGTATGAAAGTCTGGTTTGACCTTTCTGGGATTTAAACACGCTGTACCAGAACATTTCGCTTTTCAGATATGAGGTTCAGCCATGAAACCACCCACTCTGAGAGCACAACTGGTCTCAACTGCCTTGTCGACTTTTAAACTACACTGAACATTAAAGTCATTTAGAAACTCTAAAAGACGGAAAGAAATTTTCGGCTCAGACTTACAAAAACAAATTCCAGAAGTGCTGAGGACCCACACAACTCACTGGGGCGGCACGGCAGGCTCGCTGTCCAGCGCCTGCTGCCCCAGCAATTTCTGGCCCTGGTTTGCACGTACGCAGCGCCAGACACACGCGTTAGGACCTCTCCCAGCTGGAGCACTTCATGGATCCTACCACCGGGAACAGCCGTCCTGGACAATGATTAATCGCAGACAAAGATCAGAATCCTGGAAAAATATGCAGAGAGATGCAAGTACAGACAAAGCTGTCTAAGCTCCCACAGTATTATGGTCTGGCTGTGTCGCTTCAAAGCTGCGTTAGGCAGAGCTGGTTTGCTTCAGGGTTGAACAGATCAACGTTATGGTTTAAATGCTGGTATTGCTAACAGCCAAATATATATTTAAACATAAATATTAAATCCCAGGAAAGTTAATAGCCCGATGCTGTTTAAATATGCCTTTTTTAGCCGCTTCACGTGCTGACTTAACTCATTACGATGCAAGCTGCAGAAACGTTTTCACTACCGTTCAAAAACCCCTGCAAACACGAGCCCAGCTCTGCGCCGTACTTTGATCTACACGTCGCCTCTTTCGGCCATTTCCAGGAAGCTGAAATGCTTTTCACCTCTATTGAGAGATACCAGAGGAGCATTTTAATGGTGTTCAGCTAAGAACAACGCCACCGTTCCTTCCGATTTTGTCGGCAGACGGTCACTGGGAGCCGCCGTGACCCGGCCCGGGTGCTCAGCGCTGGCTCCAGCGCGGGCCCGGCGCTCCCGGCCCGGCAGGGACCGAGCGGCGGCTCGGGCGGCCCCGGGCTCCGAGCGCCGCAGCCCCCGACAGGGCTCGCAGGGCTACAATGCCAGCCTGGCACTGCGGAAGCGCTTTGGTTTTGTTGTTGGTTTGTTTGGTTTTCTCCCCCTCCATGGGAACGTGTTCTGTTTTGTGCGGACGGTTTGTCGCTTGTTCTCGACACAGAGCCTGACCCGGTGAGGAGCGAGGGGGGGAAGCGAGGAATGGAGCGATGAGCGCAGTTGTTGCGAAAGGCGCGGGCTGCGGTGCCTCCTTCGCGGCAGCACCCTGCTCCCTCGCAGGGAAACAGCCCTGAGCCTCGGCACGTACCACAGCACAGGTTGTACAAACCCACGGAGCGGCTGGTGCTGAGCCGCAGGAACTGCGGGCAGGGCGCACCCTGCCCGGCACATGCCGCTCCCGCAGACAGCCTCTGCCAAGCAGCCACTTACCTTCTCCCTCCCTCAGAGTCCGCAGGAGGGTCCTGCTCTAGCCTTACCAGGGAGGCCACCTCTCTACAGTGTTTGCTTTTCCTCCCTGTCCTGCCCTCTGAAGTGGTTGCTCAAGCCAGGCTTTCCTGGCTCACCTACTCTGGGTCTGCAGCGAGCACAAGCTGCAATTCCCCGCAGAGCACAGCGAGGCTTGTGAAGCTCCGAGATAACCCTCAGCCTCCACCCAAAGCAAGCTGCAGCAGAATCTGCTCGAGGGAAAAAAAAAAAAAAAAAAAACCCCCAAAAAAAAAAAACACAAAAGGAAAAAAAAAAAAAAAAAAGGAAGAAGAAAAAAAAAAGACGCCACATGTAACACCTCATCGGGCCATGGCGGCTCTACTGCAGCGCAGCACCGGCTCCGCGCCAGCCCTACCCGTGCGGGCCCGGGCTGCTCGGCGCTGCAGGCCGGAGGAGGCAGGGCAGCGCTGCCCCGGCTGGGTGATGGCGGAGGGGGGAACAGCCCAAGAGAGGCAGAGAAGGAAAACAACAAAGAGCCATGTGACGGGGAGCGGCGGCCGCGCTCCCCCCGGCGCACCCGCTCCGG